>VXAU01002292.1:1711252-1753686 GCA_013399695.1 Formicarius rufipectus
CCCCCGAGGGCTCTTCGCAGCCGCCGCCCCCGCCGCCCCCTCGACGCCCTCGGCACCCACGGGCGGTGCAGGACCGCCGGGGCGGGACCTGCCGCGGGTCCGGGAGGGACGCGACGGGACGGGCGGCACCTCCATCGCCCCGACCGGGGCTCCCGNCAGCGCGCCGCGGCCTCTCGGTGCCGGCCCTGGCACCGCCCGCAGCTCCCGCTGCCGCCGCCTATTTTAGCCACGGCTGCGGGTCTGTGCCCGCCGCGGGACGCGCTGCTGCCGGCGAGGAGCGGCAGCTCCGGGCTGCCCCCGTCCCGTCCAGAAAACTTTTCCGCGGGTCGGGGCACTGGGCAGGTAAGGAGCGCGGGCAGGGCGGGGGCCGAGCCCAGCCGAGCCGGGGCGGGCTGAAGGACTGCCCTCCCCGAGAGCTCGGCGGCGTCCCGAGTGGGTGTGACAGGTCCTGCCTTAGGAGGGGAGAGCTCCCTCCTCGCCAGCGCGTTCCGGTCGGCGAAGCGCCCGAGACAGCCCTGGCTGGAAGTTGGAGAGCTCTGCCGTGTCCCCTTTGCAGAGGAGCGCGACTCGCTGCCCTGCACTGCCCCTCGAGAGGGCTCTGTCCGCAGCGGGACTCTCCGTTGTCTGTCTCGGGTTTAGAGTTTGTCCCTTAGGACGGCGTGGTGTATGATTCTGCCCGGGTGCAGCTGGTGCCGCTCACACCAGAGCTGGCTCGGAGCGTGTCTCTGCTGTCACAAAAGCAACTTGGGATCCGGGGATTTCTTCCTCGTAGGCTGGCGTTATTTGATTCTTTCCTCTCAATCAAAAATGGTAAGAGTAGATGAACCCTAAAATTAAGCTCTGGTTTCGTGTTTGCAGTTGCTTCTTTCCAAAAATAGAACGAGCGACACAAACCACTTCTTTCCCCCAAACGATAATACTCTTTTCCAAACATATTCTTCCAAACTGTAATATTTTATCACATTTTCCTTCATCTGTTCTGTGAAGTTTTGTGTGCATTTAGGCTGTCAGTCACTTTATGGACAAACATTTTATGTAGCTGATTTATTGTAATATTGAATCATGGACCACCTGGTAGTATTACAATGATGTCATTAATGAAATCTGGGTTCCAGAACGAGGTCTTCTTGCCACTTTGTTGTTTAATGGGAATATGATTGTATGCATTCAAGTTAAAAGGTCTACAATGACCACAGCAAAACAAGAGATGGCTTCCACATCTGTAGAATTGATGCTGCTCAGGCTTTCCACAAAGGTCTGTGTGGTGCCAAGTAATGAAGTAGCTTAAAATGTCAAGTTTTAAATAAATGCCTTGCCTGAAAAATAGTAACTATGCTGCAAGTCCTCCAGTGAGAAGAATAGATACTGAAACAGAAGAAAATGGTAACTGTGGTTCAGTGTGTTTCCTGACACAAACTTTGTGTTTTATCATTTTAGTGCATTCCACTACTTTGCAAAGAAGAGCTCTTTTCAGTGTCTCCAGATGATGATGGAATACCTGTTGTTGGGCATGCTACTGTTCCCCAAACAAAAGTCAAATATTACATAATTAACAAACATAACATAATTAAAGCAGCTATTTTTGACTATATTTTGTGATTAAACTAAGAGTTTTCTAGCTCTTATAGAAAACAAATGAAAGTGATGCTAAACCTGTGCCATGTCCTTGCTTCTGCCTATTTATGCTTTTTATGTGAAGACATATGACACTTGTTTCCGTAAAACAGAGAGTAGAACTATAGCCAAACAATACCCTCCAGTAATGATAAACAATTTCAGTAGCTCTATTAGGGTACAGTTGATACCTTTCACTTGAGTTTCACTCTTGTTTAGAGCTCCCAGGGTACATAAATGTGGTGTTTTGTGGCTCAGGGTGCTATTTATGTGTTTGAATGAAGGACTCATGGCACAGCTCTGTAATCCAGTTATATGTGCAGGGATGCTGTGATGAACCGAGTCTCTGTGGTTCTTTTTTGGAATGTTAAGTTCATGTCAGGTGGGAATTCATTTCATGGAAATACATTCCCATCCAAAGGCAGTACTACACCATACAAATTCATTTAATCTGAACTCTGCAGAATTCAGATGTAGTTCATTAACACAGTTTTAAAGCACTTGTGAAATATGTATTGTGGCTGCTTTCTGAATTATAATTTAGCATGAACTTGTACTTGACCTTGAAGTTTTATTACAAAACACAATAAAACTGACTCCCTGAATTATTTTTTTGCCAATGCTGCTCAGCTTACAGGAGGCTTGCTCAAATTTATCCAAGTGCTAGTGATCTATCGTTAGTTTAAAAAATGCCTGACTTCCGTTCCCATATTCATGTTTCCTAGGAGGAAAAGAGCTTAAAAAAAGAAGAGAGTGGATTATACTTCTTAGTTTGGCAGGAGTACCACATGTACTTGTGGTTCATCAATTCTGATTCAAACTGGAAGAAAATAGGTAATTCTTTTTTCATTTCAGATAATAAAATAGACAACATCTTCAATGTTGTTTTTGCAACCGCAGAGAGTTGCATTGTATATTTTACAGTGATAAACGAGGAATTGTTGAAGAACTGTAGGCTGTGTATAGTTAGCTGGTCTTTAAATATTTAAAGACTAAATAATACCAGCTTCACTGTATGTAATGCTTCTAATAAATCTTAAATTGTTCTCTATAATTGTGGCTTTTCTTTTTCTCTCGAGGCCTCCCCCCACCTAGCTTTTTTCCACTTCTTAAAATGATTAGTAGGAATTTGAGCAAACTGTAGGCAGAAACAGGCTGAAAGCTCAAGCTCAGCAAGTGCAAAGTCCCACGAAGTGTCTCCCATTGAAGAGTTCTCCTTTGGAGACAGCAGTATTGCATCTGCTGCAGCAGGGAGATTGGGAGCCAGGTCCAGCTTGGTGAGGAGGACAACCAGTCACCAACCTCATGCCATTGGTGGGTCTTTCATGTGGACCATCGACTTCAGTGCAGAGATGACATTGGGGTGTCTCTAGGGTTGGGCAGCAGCTGACTGAAGGGGTTACTTGGTTGAATAACCTTGAGCATGGTGTCCCAAATTCTGCCTGACCAGAGTGGGATTTTGGCTCTGAAAAGTCCTGCTTAGCTGGTGGTTGTTTTTCAGAGCTGCCCTGAAGTCAGTGAAGCTCCACATGCTCCAGCACCTTGTTTGATAGCTCTGAGCATTCCCAGGAAGATTGCTCTCCAGGAAGATATCCCTGCCCATGGATGATTTGGAGGTGAGGGTTCAATTTAGCAATTGCAGCCCGGGGGGTACTGGAAGGACTAAGAAGAGTGTGGTTTAACCGCTTTTCCTAGGGCCTGAGGTACTTTCCCTTCCATGTGACAACCTCCACTGAGAGCACTGAGCCAGTGGGTGGGACATAGTGAGGAGACATGAATGAGACACAGGATGCCTTCTGCAACCTGAGGGAGTGCAAATCTGTCTTCCCTCCCCCCATGAGGGTGCTCCCAGTGACTCATTTTGACTTGTGTGGGTGGGTCACTTGCTGCCCTTCTCATTGAAGCTGTGATGTTGTGCAGAAGGGAGATGAGTTGCTCTTGATTCTCTGATGAGGATGCTCACCCAGAGAGTGGAATCCTGGGGCTTGGTTGATGGGGTTGCAGACATGTTTTGTGGCAAAGCATTCATTGATAGCACATCCCTTCATTCAAAAAACATTCACAAGAAGGGGTGCTGACTCCACATGGATGAAGGTTTCATTTATAAGATCTATAGGAGGAATAATTTCAGAGATATACTTGTCTTCAGTGTTTCCTGTTGTCTAAAGTAGGTCTTTATATCTGAGATAGGCTTCTGGATTTCACTGGAAAGTCCAAATACATAACTTTCTAGGTATTTACAACTTTTTTATATCAAGTAACTTAAGATAAAAGTCCAGGAGACATTGTTGCAATTACTTAATGTGACTTCCTGTAGAATAAAAAAAATAGAATCATTGTAAATCAATTAGTTTTTTAATAATAGCATACTCAGATTTATTTTAGGGACCAGACAGCATCCTGACTTCCTTAATTCTCAGCAAAGGAAATCTTTAAAGTCATCCAACTAATTAATTACCTTTGCTATGTAGGCTTGTGTGTTTTTGTAATCTGAATGTATCTACTTTTATAGTGACTGATTATCTTGATACCTCCATCTTTTGGATTGGGTAGTCCTTTTCTTCCTCATCCATCCTCATGAACAGATGTTATGGACTGTGATGAGGCTACTGAACCCTTCTCTATATTGGGCTGGATACATTTATTTGGGGAAACTTCATGGTTTTCAGTATTATAATTTCATCTTTCTCTAGCATACAGTCTCAAGAAGTTTAAGGTAAGCTAGCTTGTGTTGTTAGTTATTGTCCTAATTGCTGTATGAATATTTTGAGCCTGATGTGGGTTCAGGGATAGATTATCCCTGAAAATACCTTATTTATCTGCCCATACTTGCCTATAGGTGCATAGCCATAACTCTCTGTAGGTCCATGCTCCTCTGTACACTGGACACTGCATTGCAATTAAGAGTTTGGTTGTTTAAGTCCCTTTGGCTATCTAACCCCATGCAACAACTGCAGAAGGAAAGTAGCTTGGGGAAGGCATGTTATACAAACAGCCATGAAGACCAATAGGTGTCAGTAGGGGCCACAAGGAGGATTTCAAAGATGTAGGTGCAGTGGAAGGAGGGGGTACATTAATTGATGTATGCATTTATATTGCGTGTAAAACTACTTGCTAAAATTAAGCAACAGTTTCTTTTTATAATCTAAAAGATTGCTAGACCAGATATAACTTGTCAGCCTAGAAGCTCAGAGCTCAGCCCTCTGGAAGTGGGGTGTATCAAGACCAGGAGGTCTCCCCCTTGGCTGGAGGGACTGCCTTGTTTGTGGTGGAGTTGCTGAGCTGTTGAGCTGAGCTATGTCCACTAGCTCATGTATAAACATAAACACTGTATGGCTAAAGCCAATGAGACAAATCCCACTAAATCCTGCATTATCTCATTTTGTGCAAGAAAATATGCATGCTATAAAGGTGAATCTTTTCTTGCTTACAAACCTGTAGCAAGCAATGCATCCAGGCTAGTTACATAATTAACATGTACACCTCTATAACCTGTCAACATGTACAGTGTGAAAATGCTGAAGGCTTTCTTTCTGAATACTTGGGATAAGACAACTAAAGAATGGAGTATTCAAACTCTGAAAAGCTTTACTTTTGACTTAATTAAAAAGACCAAAGAGAGAACTTTTGGTGGCCTCAGGGCTTTTAGGGTTTATTTTTCACAGGAATTATTGTGATCCAGACACAGTAACTAACACTCGAAGTGTTGAATTTGAGTCATCAGTAACAAAAATAGGGTAAAGTACACCGTTCTCAAGCAAGTTAAAAATGTACATAATTGGTAATTCTTTGTGGGAATACAACAATGTATAGGGGAAATACTCATTTCAGGAGGAAATGTTGTACTATGTGCATTTAAATTACAATATAAATTCATTTTCTTTTGACTGGTTTAACATACTGCTTATATGAAGTTTTAAGTTGCTGGCAGGTATTTATTTGGGAGAGTAGAAGTGAAATACTCAATTTACTGCTTTGAAGCTCTAGTGAACTCATTGATTTTAACACTTTCTGATGACAATTTAGTCCTTTCAGCACTGCTGCTGTTTATTTTAAAGAAGTTCGTGCCACAGTATATTGCTCACATCTCTAGCCTACACCGACTTTTTGCAACACTGCATCTGCTCCTGCTGGAGAAAGTAGGATGTGTGATGGGGCAAAACACTCCAAACCATCTCAGTAATTCAGCCTGTGTCGGCAGGGCACAGTTTCTCCTTGAGCTGGGGGACTCATTTTGCATGAACCTTTGGCTTTGGCAGCTACAGATGTCAATGTGTGTTATTCTGAATAGGGCAGTCACATGGCAGAGCCTTTGCTGTGCATGGTGCTCCTTTAGGCAGGGCACAGAGTAGAAAGTACTCAATGTTTGCTTGGGAAGATACAGTTCTTCAGGTTTATAATCCAAGATAACCTGCTTTAAATGCAGTTTGCTGCTCATTTGATGATCACCATCAAACAAACTTGTAGCAATAACTGTTCACCACAGTCAGGACAACTGAATCACGACATCAAACAGAGCCATGCAATTTTGTATGTTCCCTGTTCTGGCAGCTAAGAACGCCAAAGCATCTCAGTGAAAGGATGGTGTCCCCTTCAGGTGCTTACAAACCTGATAATGTGCTGCTATGGAGGATAACTCAGTTGATATCACAGCTGTTTGGTTGTTTTGGTTTGGGGGATTTTTCTCCCCCCTTGCCTTGCTTGCAGTGGATGAATGGCTTAATTAGAGTGACTGTTGTGCAACTCTCAAAAATCTAAATTTTGGACTTGTAGGAACTATAAAGAAAAATATGAAAGGTCTTATCTAGCACTAAATACCCATCAGAATTAGAAATTTTACTGTTCTTAGGCCCATACTTATTATAGTCTCTGCTCTATTTAATACCTTATAATAAAAATCACCACCAGTTTTTAGTTTGCAAATATTAGAATAATTTCTTGATTAAGAAGAGGGGCTCTTTTGATGGAATGACATGTATTCCAGGAGACAGGATCTCAAAGGAGATGACTTCTCCTCCTTTCTTTATATATTCCCTCCCCCAGTCAAGAGAAAAACAAAAGGTATTGCCAAGAGGACCCACTCAGGAAAAATTAAAAAGAAATAGCAAGGTGCGAATGTTGTAAAAGCCTCTCCAAAAGCGGTTGGTGCCATGGGGGTGACTCTTCAAAGTGCCTGGCACAGAAGCTGGTGGTCCTTTCCCTCAGCAGCTACACCCAGGAGAAAAAGAGAGTGAGTTCCAGAAGTGCTGGGACTTTTATTCCCTGTCTCCTGAGCTCCTGGGATGCTTCATTTCAGGGACCTACCTTTCTGGCAGGTCCTGAGATGATGCGGATAGCCCTTCCCCAATTCAGCTTGGACGGTCCCCCAGGCTCCAAATCACGTGGTGGTAAGAAAAAACTCACTAAAAATCTTTCCTATTTAACTAGAACTGCAACAGGTGCATCCTCTCATTCTGTCTTCAGTTCACTATCAGCAAGCATGCACACTCTTCACCATTGCCTTGAGAAACCAATTCCACTTAGTAGTAGATTTTTTTTAGTGTTTTGGGGACTTTTGGTTTTGCCTATATGCCTTCTGTAGCTTAGGAGAGGGTTTTGTTGGTATGGCTGCATTCTGTGCTGGCACTGGCCTCCCTCCTTTGCCCTTACTCTTGCCCAGAAGAAGCACATAAAAGTTCTTACTGTGCAGAACAAATGCAATAAATGGGAATTCTACACACAAGTGGTTTTGAAAGACAGATCCCATTCTTAAGATAAGCAGTTACAAATACAGAACAGTTTTCCCAGGCTTTTGATTCTGTGTGTGATGACCCTATATCTGTGTTCTAGTGGTGTGCTGCTCTTTCCAAATTATCGTGACCCATCTTGTCATGAATAGGTGTGTTACAGCAATGCTGTGAGCTGTAGTGTGGGCAGAGTGTGAATGCAATAAGCAAATTGGAAATTGAACATAGGTTTTGTGAAATTATTATAATGTCGTGTCAAATTATTACAATGTGTGACCTTACATCATGAAAAGACACTGGTAGTGTAAAGCAAATTACAGTACTGATCCACAGTGGATCAGTACTTTTGTTTGTGGCAGACATATAGTCTCTCATGTGACTTCTCACTCATGGTTCCCTTCAAAACACTGATTTTTTTATTATTATTTTTTTAAAATATTTTTTTTAGGAATTAGGGTCTTCAGTAGAACTGCTCAGAGAAAAATGTTGGCGGTAGAGTAGAAGTACAAACAATAATCCAAAATCACTGTTATCAATGATTCTGCTTTAAACAACCAGTCAAACAAAAAATTTCTGTTACTGATTTTTGACCATGCAATGGAAATGCTGACTGGATTCAGAACACAAGGTTTGGGAACTGCATGTTCCAATTTTATTTTCTTTTCATTAAAAAAAGTCTGACCCCTTGATCACAGAAGTGCAACCTGAAATTCCTCGTGCTCTTACCATGCCTAGGTAACTTCTTTATAGCTGATACACTTCTCAACTCCCAGTCCCCAGGGGATAAATCCTACATCTGAGGGGAATCCTGTACTGGACAAGAGTATTTGGGTAAAGAGACAAACTGAAAAGATTATAGTTATAAACTACCTTATTCCTGTATCACTGATTCTTCCACTGCAGCAGGATATTGAACATTTTAATTTGGAGTGGGTCTGTGCTCTTTAGCTGTGGTATTTTTATGGGTCAGTGACATTCCTATCACCACTCCCACAGAGAGAGAGAGACTCTTCTTAACTTGTTTTGAACTGTACTGCTTTGTTGTTTAGGATTTTATGTCTTTATTTAGCACTAGTGTTTTTCAGTCATGGAATTAATGTTGACATTTGTATAAACGTAAAAGAAGTAAAGCTGTGGCAGATAGGAAATATGATACAAATTTGCTTTATTAATTTCTTAGACCTGTTACTTTAAAAGAAGCACCACTGAAAGACTTGATGAATAATGTTGGATGCTCCACTGCAACAGAAATGCTTTTAAGTGTTGACTTCTGTGGTTCTTGGGGAAAAAAAAAAAGCTGGCTTTGATATTCTAGAGAATGTAATAATTTAGATGGCAAGATATTTCTTAGCTTTCCTGCTCTTTACAAGGAAAAGAACCACACAGTTAAAGACTTTGGAGGGTTTCACCAAATTACACGACTGATAAATTATGGCTTTACAATTTTTACTGTGTGTAATCTCACTTAGAAGTATCTATTTTTATTTTAAAAGATAGACATAAAAACCCGAGTTTGAATTTTTCTAATGTATTTTGTGTTTTTTCATAGTTTTTCGTTGTGTTTTCCTTTTATAATTCTTAGCAATACATTAACATGTGAAAACAAATAACATGTTTCACATTTTAGAGTGCTGTACAATAAAATTGTTCAATGCCCTGTCCATGGCCTGAAATTATATGAGGTAGAACTTTCAATGTTACAAAATTGCTCTGTAAATGCCCTTTGAGTAGTATTTTGCAGGACTACTTACTTCACATTCAGTAACATGATCTGTATAAAGATGCTTTTAAACTTTATATTCTTCCTTATATATATGTCAGGTTTTTCAGTCAAAAACCTTGGAATAGAAAAGACCATCTCCTGTGATATTTGAGTTTCCCTTGCTGTGGTGTTTGGGGATGTAGTTTGTTGTCTCCAGGAACAGAGACCAGCCTTGCTCAACACGTTAATGAAAGTGGTTTGACTGAAACCCAGAGTGAGATGGAGGAAGCGAACAAGGAACAAGAGTTCATTGTCTCCTCTTGTTGAAGTGCTCAGTAGGATGTTAAAGAAGGCTTCCAGGGAGAAGTTTCAGGATGAACAAATGCACTACCTTCTCAACAGTGAGGCTGTGCAAAAGCTTGTCACAGGATGTGTGAATGCTAGTACAGTTTTATTTGGATTTAGTTTAATGCTTGCGACAGAGTTCATAGATACAGAAACATGATTTTCAGTGGAATGAATATTAAAGTTTGATCCTGGAATCACTGAGTTGCAAGGGGTATTGGAAGACTGTAATGCACTCCTAGGTATTAGACAATAAAAGCTCTGATAAAAGTTTAGTTGATGAAAAAAATGTTATAAGTAATTCACCTTTTCTTCACTTGTCCAGATCAGATGAAGCTACAGATGACATGACCAAAGTCAAAAACATGACTTGATGAAAAACAGCATTGAGAACATTAGCTGCCTGGTTGCTGGAAATCCTAAGTGTGACTTCACTACCGAAAAGAGACCCTGACATAATGTGATCATGGAGCAGAGTTTGCAAGAATGGAAAAACAAAGAACCTTACTAGCTGCATCTCAAAATTTTCCAAAGTTCAGCTGAATCTACAAAATATTCCAGCCATGGGAGACAATGCAAGTTTTTGGGAAACTTTGATTTATGCACATCCTATGTGTACCACCTGGAAGCAAGAGGCAGAAGGATCTATCTACCACCTAGCCAGTATTCTCTTTGTTGTGGGCTTCATGGGTGGAAGTGGATTCTTTGGGCTTCTCTATGTCTTCAGCTTGCTTGGATTGGGTTTTCTCTGCTCTTCTGTTTGGGCTTGGCTGGATGTCTGTGCTGCTGATATATTCTCCTGGAATTTTATCCTGTTTACTATATGCTTTGTCCAGTTCATTTATGTTACCTACCAAGTTCGGAGTGTTGCCTTTGACAGAGAATTCCAGGAACTGTACAGTGCTCTCTTCCAGCCTCTTGGAATTTCCTTGACTGTGTACAGGAAAATTGTCCTGTGCTGTGATGCAGAAGTGATTACCCTGGAAAAGGAACACTGTTACGCCATGCAGGGCAAAACACCTATTGATAAACTGTCCTTGCTTGTGTCAGGCAGGTTTGTATTAGTTCATACAGGTTTACTGCAAACACCTTTATTTTTTCCTCCTTCTTTGGAAAAAAAAAAAAAAAAGGCTTGATTTGTGTATTGTTTGTTTATTTTTCAGTACAGTAGATTAAATATTAATGCAACTAATATAAATATTAATAGGGTAAATGCGCTTGTCTAGGAAAGCACTAGCATAAAAACATTAAGCACAAAATCTGTAACAGCATAAAGAAAAGGGTTTGAAGTCATTCTTTTCCAGACCACTGTATCATAGCTCTTAACAGGTTAGCCAGATAAAGAGAACAAATGTGTACTTCAGTCTTCAGGCTATGGTTTGCTATTTGTCTACTGCCTAGCTGATGAGCACTGCATCTGTCTTATTTTTGTTTACTAGTATAATCTGAAATGGGACTAAAAGTTAGTTATTAAACTGAATATACTGAGATAAACTCTGTTTAATTGAGATCTTAACTTTGGTACAGGTTGTATTTGGTTGCTTTCAAGGGGATGGGAGAACAGAAGGAGTAGGGGAGAACAAAAGGCTTAAAAGCACCCTTTCCCTAGAAGGGGACATCGTTGAGCCCTATTAAGATTTGCAGAACTGTGCCTACATTTACTGTATACTGTGGCCCTTTGTTAGACCCTGAGGCAATAAATCCACCTGCTTGTAGTTGTGTTTACAGGGGAAACCTTTTGGCAACTTTACTGATGCTTTCCTGGGTGGAAATACTAGCTTTCATACTGTATGCAAAGTAGTGTGCAGTACCAGACCACCATAAGAGTAAGTGGGATACCCAGGAGTCATGGCCATGGACTGTCTTTGATGGGACACTCTGTGGGTGTATTTTGATAGCCTGCTTCATGGACAGATGGAATTGGTAGGCAACTTGACACTCAGCTGATTTAGGACTACTGGCAATGGACAATATGGATTGTAGGCAGTTGTCCTTAGTGACAGGCTGGTTCGGAGTATTCTTGGGAACTGTCTTGGAAGTACCTCATGGAGGTTGCTTTTTGGTATAGGTGCACCAAAGGAGAGCTTTCCATCCTTCTACGTGCCCAGCCAGTTAGTAATCATACAGGGAGTTTCTGCTGCCCTTCTTCGCCTGGTACAGGGCTGTTTATGCACCTTCAGCCTTCAATATTATTTAAAAAGTAGAAAGCAAATTTTTCTTTCACACCTGCAGAGTGCCACAGCATTCACACAGAGATCCCACACCTCCAGGCTGTTCTTCTGGCTTCAGACATAGTCCTGTCTCCATCTGATTCCTGTCAAACGTGGAGAGAGCCCTCCCTAATACATGCTTCCCACTCCCTGCTTTTGCAACTTTGTTCCCTCTAAAATGAGTATTTGCCAAACCTAGAAGTAAATCCCATTGTTTTCAGGGGAAGGAGAGAAATGGTGTTAGGGACACTGGTCTTTCACCTCTCCAGTGCACACTGGCCTTTTAATGGCAAAGTTTGTGCATCACTGAACAGACCTGCCACAGAGAGAATATGACTTGAATAAAGCCTGCAAAGATTTCCATTTCATTTGAGTGATTGTCTTGCATTCTCTTTCAACTGGCCTGATCAAGTTGTGTTCAAAAATATTATTAGGATACTGTTGGCCAGTTGGTTTGTCATGCCCTCAAACCTATATTTAAATTCCTCACATAGTAGAAATAGCACATTTCTGTTGCAGTCCTTGCTGGTGTACAGGTAGTGCTAACAAATTAACACATCTTATCTTGGTAGGATCAGAGTGACAGTTGATGGAGAGTTTCTGCATTATATTTTTCCTCTTCAGTTTCTGGATTCTCCTGAATGGGATTCGCTGAGGCCCACAGAAGAGGGAATTTTCCAGGTAAAAAAATGTTGAGGTTTTTTTGTTTGTTTTTAGTACTACAGAGAACTATTCAAGTACTGTTTGGTTTAGAAATAAATTTATTCAGTTGTGGGTTTCATTTGTGACACTATACAAACAAGTGGCATTCTATTAATTTGTGGAGGGAAGTCCTCTTTACCTGTTGGACTGGTTTTGCTGTTTGTATCTTGTTACAACAGAGTTTTTCTGAAAGCTAATTCAGGAGATAGGCTCTGTTTGCATTCTTTGGCTGTGCTAACATTCAGCCCTGAGAAGCCAGGTTTGCATGAGGTGGGTGGATGCTGGTGCTGAAGAGGCTTCCCAATGGGACATGAGCCAGGGAGAGATCAGCCTGTGACACAGCTTGGCTCGGGTTACAGCATGGGACACAGTGCTAGTCGAGGCTGCCCTCTCTGGTCTGTGAGCCCTCCCACTGCTGTCACTTGACCGACACACTGTCTCCTGCCTGTATGAGATCTGATGTCTCCTGTCACAAGGGCAAATGGCATTTGTCAAGAGTTTTCTTTAGACCTGCCTTTCCCACTGAGGCTGCCAAGACTGGAGCAGGGAGTGCAGGGCTGAACTAGGTTGTCCTGGCCGGGTGAGCACAGGGATACTGTCACTGAGGCTGACCAGATGTGATAATTTGGTCCATACCTAGTCACCCTTCTCAATTGTCTTTTACATATAATAGACTTCCCAGAGCTCTCTGGCTGGATTAAAAGGCTCTAATTGCAGTAGGTAGGTTCTACTGAGAGGGAGTTGCCTTCTGAGCAAGGGCAGCAGCGTCAACATCACCACCTTGTCACCTAGCTCTTCAATTTTCTCTTCTATAGGTAACACTTACGGCAGAGACAGATTGTCGGTATGTGGCCTGGAGGAGAAAGAAGCTCTATCTGCTGTTCGCTAAACACCGTTTCATCTCCCGCCTGTTCTCAATTTTAATTGGGAGCGACATTGCTGAAAAACTGTATGCCTTGAATGACAGGGTGCACGTGGGGCAAGGCTTTAGGTACGACATTCGCTTACCAAACTTCTACCACGTTGCACTGCCAGAGACCCCTCCAGTGCAGCTCTCCCACCATCTACAACGAGGCTCCCCCCGACGCACGGCCATAGGGGTTACAAACTGCAGCTCCTTCCTCACACCGGCCTAGGAAGGAAAATTCTGCTGCAGCCATTCCTCAAAGTGATGAAGGAAAATGCAAAGTGGCAAAGCAGAAGAGCAGAAGCAGATCAAGACCCAGTCAGGCCGAATTTGACTGACAAGTGCCATTTATGTTTATTGGAGTAGATGGAATTCTCTTTCTCTCTCAAGCCAGAGAATTGGCTTCTTCATTTTGACTGTGCAATATGTTTACTTTCTGTTGATTCTTCTCTTGATCTTCATCTCCTTACTTTTGGAGGAAAACAAATCATAACAGGCCAAGGTTTTATTGCAGTTGTGGTGACCTCTCTGTTGTGTTGTGTGGGGTTTTTTCTAAAAAAAGAATCCCACAGTATTTGTAATTATATTTTCTCCTAATTTTTGCCATAATGAAGCATAGTCGAAATAGTCAGTGAAAACATGATGTCTTCAAAATATAGCAACGTGCTTATAACATTCATATTTATGCCACGTGGACACTGTCTCAATTAACATGAATAATATTGCAGAAAAAGACCGAGGACCAATTATATTGGGTTTGTTTCTTAAAGAAATTAAAGATTTTGAAATGCACGACAAGAGTCTTTAAAACAAACAAACAAAACACAACAACAAAACAAATTCTATTCCTTGAGTGATAGGTTTCTCTCTGACTGTCCTAAAGAGGTGTTATATGAAAACAAGCATAAATCTCATTGCTGGCATTACAAAAATAAAACAGGTGTAACTGCTGCAACTACAGCTTAGGGAAATGATTGTGTAGCATTTCTGATAGAATGTGATGCTGCAGGACTTAGACTTCCACAGTTCAGTGCCCTTCATGACAGGTACAATAAATAATGTTAATCAATCAACTGCTGAACCATTGGAGTTTGTTGTACAATATTCTTTTTAGCAATGTCTGTCAGGAAGAGATTAAAACAGCTGTAGCAATAAATACAATTTTTAACTGAAACATTCTTGATTAGCTTCCAGAGTCACTTTTTCGTGCCTATGAAATTCCTGATTGAAAAGATGTTCTCTCCCTGATTTGGTGATGTTTTAATGACATAAGGGAGTCCCAGCTCACACTTCAGTAGGAGAGAGTTGGTTTCAACCCTTGAGGTCACTGTGCCTTTGGAGAGAAGTGTCTGAATGTCTTTGCTAACTCACCTTCCTGCTTCTATGCCTGATGCCTGCCAGTAATAAAAAAATAAGAACCATTACTATTTTATGAGACTAGATTGCTGCTTGATATATTTGTAAGTAGATCATATTTTTAATATTTTAAAATTGCTGGCCTGTTTGTTAGGATGACCGTTGTGTGTTTTTCTCAGTGTGGGTATACATATGGGTTCACACCTTGTGAGCTGTTGCTGGAGGACTTAAAATGACTATCCAATCATATGTTTGAAAGATAATCATGCAGTATGTATAAGAAAGCTATTAGAAATTATTAGAAACACTGCCTGTTTGAAGGACCTTCAGTGAAGATAACATTGTACAAGTTTTGCTTTTAGCTTTATGTTACTTTCTCAAAGAGAAAAATCTGCCAAACATACATACTACAGCATACAATGTGATAATCCCCAAATCATTCTCATAACACTTCCATGCAATGTATTCTGTGTTATTTAATGTGTGAAGTGACTGAATCACAGAGAAATTTTCTCCTGGTCAAAATATAATTTAAAAAAATGCAAACAGAAAGTTCTTTAATGGCTTTTAAAGACCTATTCAGGTAATAACTAAGGCACAAAGTGCTGGAGGCTGGCACAACATGGTAAGGATGTACAGCAGCTTGTGCCCTCTGCCTATACTTTTCATGGCTACCTGATCCCTTGGTATGACTCAGCACAGGTATTCTCATGTAATTTCATGAGAAGTTACATGTAACTTCATGAGAAGCTGTGGTTGCAGTATCATGTCCTATTTGTGGATGGTGCCTGAAGTGGGTAAGAAGTGCATCATCACTCATGGATGTTGTCACTTGGGCTGTGCCTCACAATCCCTCTCTGCTTCAGCCAGCTGACCTGCTCTAAAAACCTTATGTTGTTTTTTAATGGGCCATTTAAAAATAACCCCCCACCCCTCATTCTGATAAAATAACAAGAATGTGCAAATTTGTCATGCTGTACATGTATTGGACCAATATGAAGTTTATACTTAATGTTTTATATGTTAATATTCTACAAAAATAAAAATATTTTAGATACATAGAAGAGATGTTATTCTACACATATCTGTAATATAAATAATTGATTAATGATCTCCTTGGTTTTCTTGAATACATGGATTTAGCCTATATATTCACGAAAACTTATCTTTACTAAGTCCTGACCCTACTGAAGTTAACTACTTTGATCATCTTCACCTTCAAATTAAGACCAAGAAGTCTTGCCCACCAAATTTCTATGTCAAGCTTATATATTCTATTTAAACTATAATATACTACTTAGAAAGACACCTGCTCTGGAGCGATAGATGCTTTGAGATGTATTTGGGTAACTTTTTTTTCTTTGTAACTGGTATGTGCCTTGGTTTCAGCCTTGTTTCCAAACACAAACCTCTGTGTTGCTTTTCTTTGCCAGAATTGCTTAATGTCAGAAATCACTACTAGGATATAGTCTGAGTCAATATCTGAACATACTCTTAGCTTATCTTGTTTAGCTATTGCTACTGTTCTTTTTGAGCTTTGAGTCACCTTTTAAAAATTGTCTCTAGTTTTACAGCATCTGTTTGAGTCATGACTAGCAGAACATTTCAGCTGTAGAATTCAGGACATACGTATCTACAGTAATAGAAGTACAGCCAAAAGGACTGGAAGCGAGACAGCAAGCTCACTCCACTTCTCTTTTTTTTTTTTAATTGTGTACAGCACTGCTAAAACATACTGTAAAATGCCCTCTGGTATGCATCTCCTCAACCAGTGTTTTGGAACAAGTGTATAATCTACCTAAGTGAAGACTCAAGACTGATGTCAGTGGAATCAGACAACCTGTTGTGATGTCATATCCAGCCAGTCATTAGAGAGTTGGGATCTCTCAGCCTGGAGATGAGAAGGCTCCAGGGAGACTTTATTGCAGCCTTTCAGTACTTAAAGGGGGCTTATAAGAAAGATGACAAAATTTTTATAGCAGGGTTTGTTGTGATAGGGCAAGGGGTAATGGTTTTAAACTCAAAGAGCGTAGATTCAGACTACATATATGGAAGAATTTTTTTTGTGATGGCTGGGATGAAACACTGAAATAGGCTGTCCAGGGAGGTGGTGGATGCCTCATCCCTAGGAACATTCAAATTCAGGTTGGATAAAGCTCTCAGCAACCTGGTCTATTTTAAGATATCCCTGCTTATTCAAGGAGGTTGGATTAGATGGCCTTTAAAGATCCCCTCCATCCCAGACTCTTCTATGATTATTTATAGGTTACTAAACATTTGGAGCTAGGTGAAGTTCTGACTTGAGCATCATCCAATTTATGCCTGTGGTACTACTCAGGAATAACTACCAGTGAGGTGATCAGCCTCCTTCATAATTGGTTTAAGCAAATGGGTTATTGAGTCCCTGTGGCTATCAATGATTCCTATTCTTGATATGCAGAGATTCCCCTTTACTCGCATTTTACATTTTTACCAGTTTCATAACCTTTTGTGGGGTTATGTTGACATTTGTATATTATTATAGGTAGGAGTGGAAGAATCTGGTGCTCATGATGATTTGCTCATTTATCACCCTCAGTTTATCTTCCAGGGTTTTTTTAATTATAGACATCATGTTGGAATCACCTTTCCAGCCTGCAGAAGGGTTCAAATTTACTGCACAAGCTAAGAAAATATATGGTCTAGGATAGTCCAAAACATGGATAGGGAGGGACAGGAGAGGAAAAGAGCACTCAGAGTCATACAGGTTTTATCCAGGAGAGGTTTATTTTAAATTGGGCTCATGGCAAATTAATTTGTTGGGTGCAGCAAGGTATAGTAAGAGCATCAAAGCAAGTCTTGCCTATTTAGGGGAATGGGTCTGACCCTACAGTTCTTTTGTTACATAGTAGTTTCTTAACTACTAGTAGTGTGAGTACAGGTAACAGGTTCCATCATGCAACTCCACTCAAAACTACAACTACAGAATAACTAGAGGGAATGTATCCCAACATACTGTTATAGCTAATACATTTTGCAAGGCAAAATGTAAGTGCTTAATGAAAAAGATTATTTTGTTCAGTTTCTTGTGATAACAAAGGCTGGACTTGGTGACTGAGGAGGGCCATCCAGGTTCTATATTGTCAAGAATTAATTGCCCTGCAACAAACTAGAAAGTTCAAAGGAAACTCAGTGATGGAAGGAATTATGGCAAACTATACATATAGTGATCTGAGCTCTGCTAGGATAAAGCTGGGAAAGCTACATACATGCTTGGATGAAATTGTATAGTTTTGCCATACCACAAAGAAGGCTTGTAGTAGTTAAATAATATGTTGATGCTACATTTTCAGGGGGGAAAAAAGTGTTCTATAGATTTTGCTTATTGTTCAATGATAAACATAAGACATATTTGGTCTCAATGTACATGAAAAATTAAAATACAGTATTGTGTTCCTCGTATAAACAGGTATTACAAACCCTGTGTTAAAAGTGAAACAAATCTGCAGCTGTTTATACAGAAGAAAATTTTAAGTAGAAAAGGGGAAAAAATCTATTTGTTGAATTTAGACATGATCAAATTAAATATTTTTCTTTCTATTCCTGTAATAATTGAAAGTGTATTTTTATTTCCTAGAGTGTTACATTTTAACAGATATTTTTTAGTATACAACAAAATAAATACCATACCATAACTGATTTCCTAATCCCTGATGAAAATACTTTGTTTACATTAATGTGCATTAAAATATAATTGGTTCAGGGCTCCCAAGGGAGAACACCATTTTTTTAATGTTTGTCTAATTCACATTAACTTTCGTTTTGTGTAGATTTTTGTGTCCCTTCAGTTTCTGATTACCCTAATTCTGCTTCTGTGGGGATCAAAAAAGTTAATTGAACTTGACATGCAAATGAAGCCACCTCATGCTGATGAATCAAAACATGTAGGTTGAGCTTCATCATTAGGAGTGTGTAGGAAAAAGGCAACACAAGTACAAGTCATCTTTGAGCTCTAGATTTTGGGTCACATCCCAAACCATGGCTAGCAATGCCCTCCTAGAGGGTAGCTTTGCACGGGGTTCTGCCATCAGAGGGTTTGGATCTAAATCATCTCTCTGCAAGCTACAAATGTTGTTAAATATTGTCCTGGACTAGAAAAAAAAGATGGGACATTCCCAAAAGCTTGTGGGGGGCAGAAGGATTTTATAGCAGTTATTCTTCTGCTGTGGATTCACAGGGAATTATTTTTTCAGTTGTCAGTTCCACTGCAGCTTCTAATTTGAGGGATTGGTGATGTATTGCAGGGGCAGGACTATTTCCCCACCTGAGCAGGGTTTTGAAGGCCAAAGATGATAAAAGATAGATAAATAAGAGCTCAGACATCAAAGTCATATAATCAACAACTATAATAAAATAATGGTGGTAAATAACTATTTCAGCAGTGAATCCCATAGTTTTCATTGTATCTAATAGAAACTCTCCATCCAAACTTGTCTGAAACTGGGAGATACAGTAACTTCCCGAGGGTAAGGTACATTAGGATAAGAAAGACCCTGAAGCCAAAAATCCCATTTAATGGATAAATGCTCTAAATATGTCATTGTCTAGAAGTGGGCAGCACCATCACTTTGTGTAGAAACTGCACATCACAGGCAAGTGATGTGCAGTTAATAAAGCATCTCAGATCTGTGAAAGGATGTGAGCAGGTTCCTGTCCCCGGGAAGGGATTTTCTTGTTTGGTTACAGCTTTTCAAAAACATATTGTCCGTTAAGTATATGTGTTCATTATTTGAAGAATTAATGAGTAAGTACTGTTAGAAAGAAAATATAATAAATACTGATGCATAAAACATTTTTATATTGGTTTTGATTTTACAAAATATTAGTACCTTTTTGTTTACCATTGTTGCCATTTTAATTCTGAATCTGCCTTATACAGTGGTGTATGTACTTAAGCTACATGCAAAAGCAATAATCATACATACATGCATGTTTATTGCAGTCTGTATCCCTGTTTTTAACCCTGTATAACAGGGTTTTATTTGTTGATTTTTTTCCTTATAGAATGAAGAAGTGTAATAAACATTACTCAGAAGACTGGTCTTAGTTATTCATTGAAATTAGAAGATTTTTGGGTTTTAATTCTCTGTTTACCTTTACTCTCATAGATCAGGGTAGCAAGAAGCAGTTGTGGCATGTTGTAACTCAGCACATGTTTATAGTCCTTTACAGTATGCACAGCTGAAGTCCAGCATCAGGCAGCATAGATGGGGTGCACAGTAAGTACAGACCTTAGCAATTGTTCGGTCCTGACTTTTCTGAAATGCTAGAAGAGGCAACTAATTCAGAAATTGAGTGCTCACTATCACCTGGAGGTTTATGTTCAAAGCAAGGAGTATTTCAAAGTCTCTTATTTAGGACTGACAATCCGATCAAGTGCATGAAATGCTTCTGCTTGATTCTTAGCCTCGATCAACCCATTTCTGTGCATTTTGACCAAGCTTCTGCATTCCTGGTTTGCATTTTGCTCTTGACCTTTTCCCCTAGCATTTCTTTTAGCTTATTTTCTTCCCCAGTATGTTTCTTAATGGGATTATCCATTTTCTCCACGAATATTGCTCTCTGTGTCTTTTTGCAAAGAAAAAATCGTATCTATAAAAGCTACCTTATACCTATTCAAAGTTCTTCTGAGCTAATCTATTTACTTTTAATCCTCCCTCAGTGGGGAGTATTTTCACTCTTAAATCCTGCATGTTTTCTCTGTCACTTGTTCAAATAATTCCTTAGACTCATCTTCTGCCTCCCCCTATTTCCCCTTTGTCCTCCTTCCTCAAGTTTTTAAGTTGGATTGTTTTTCAGTTCTGTCTGTCCTTTTGGATATGTTAAGCACTTGTTGTTTAGTTCTTTTTCTTATCTTTAAATAAAATTCTAAATCCTTAGCAATCATTTTAAAAATGCCTACAAAATCGTTGATAATTGTTCTAACATGCAGCATCCTGGAGATCCAATCGTAGCCTTTGGTTCACAGAGATAGCCACCAGTGACTATTGAAATATACAGCTAAAAAGGACTAATACTGCAACAGAACATTAATTGTCACTTTACCATCACCCAAAAGCATGCATACATTTACACTCTGACAATATTTGCAATTCCTTTAATTTATATGGACAGTCACAGACTGATAAATTCACAAAGATCTCTGCAGAGAGATCACTGAGAGCTGCAGTTGAAATAGATTTATTTCAGGGTTAGCAGAGACATCTCTGCATGATCATTTTGAACTTTGGGTGTGGAAGTTTTCCAAAAAGGGAACAGAAAAATTACAGACAGTTCACCCAGTGCTGCCAAATCTCCTGTAGCAGGGACCCCTAAGAAATGGGTTGTCACCTACTAGGGGGACAGATGCAATGCAGAAGTATGGCTCTATTGCTTGCATTTTGGTTTTATGTGAAGCAAGAGCTGTCTCATGTTAGCAGAAAGCAACATGTCGATAGCAATTTGAGTTCCAGACAAGCAGAGTAGTCAAACTGCATCTCTAGTATTATTCTATTTCCAGAAAGAGGCAAACTTCCTGGGGACAGGCTCCCCATTATTCCCCAATGCAGTTAGCAAGCTGCCTTGGCAGGGCAGTCACAAGCATGTCATGATCCTACTTTAGGAAATCCAACCCATTTTATATCAGCTCTTCTGTTTTTTTGGGGAAATAATGTGATTTAGGTAGAGCTAGAGCAAGCAGAGCAGGCCCTTCCATCCAGATCCAGAAAAATCACTTGCAAGCAGTTCATAGAAATTGTTCACTGAGCAATTTCAGATAATGAACATACCAAATAAAGTGTCAGCAGGGAACTGCTCATTCAGAATTTGGGAGTTTTGTTCAGTGTGATCAAATAAATTGTTTACTGTTCACAGTTTAGATAATTTTAATAGCAAACAATTCTGTACTTCTACCTCAGGATCATGTACCCATTGGATAAACATCTAAAACAACCAGTGCTTATGTTAAAACTTGGCTACTTAGACAGATTATTTTATAAGAAAGTTGACTCCTGGCTCTTAAGTTTGCAACAATCAGTTACTATACTATCAGTCAGATACCTAAAAAGGCCAGGATATGCTGTTTTGTATCTTGGATTCAAACAGAAAGATAGTATCTTGTATTAACAGGAGACAGTCACCCTGCAGGTGCTGCATTGGAAGAATTGCCTGACTATACACCAGAAAGTATCTGTCAGAGGCTTGAGATAAAAATGCATGGAATGCACATACTCCCTTTAAGTAAACCTCCAGAATACTAAAAAACCAAGAGAGTATTTGTCATTCACAAACTTTCATACAAACTTCCGTCTAATAAAACATAATTTTTGAGGATGCTTTCAGAAAAAAACCATATAAATAGATTTTCTGTGGAAAATACGTGTAATTTTTAAGTTATATGGCACATAATTTCAGCAACTGGGATGGGTTTTGCCATTGTATTCCATCCCACTCCGGACAGTTGTCAAATACACACAGGATTAATTGCTTTCTAAAGGAGCCCCCTTACATTGTCCATAGAGGGAGTTTAAAAGATTAGTTTAGAGTAGATGCTGAGTACGCTTCCTGAAACTATAAATGGAAACATTTCATAGATCTTGCCATTGTCTGAAAATAGCCCTGTCATCCTGGCACATCTGGGATCTTGAATACAAAGCATTTATTCTCTTTAGTGAAAACTTTGCCTAAAAAAGGCTACAGAATCAGGCTCTCATTTGGAGAAGGCAGAGTGCCTGCAATTTTACAAAAAGTTACTTTATCATCTGCTTAATAAAGTCTACCAGTGCTTGGCTAGGCTAAACTGAGAGGCAGGAAAGGAAGGTTCTGGTCTGAGCTGTGCTTCTGAACTCCTTCTGCCTGACCTCTACTCAGGTCCAACAGCTCCCCACATCATCAACAGGAAGATATTTTCCCTGAAATGCAGAAGAGCAGGCGGGCACCAAGAGGTCAGGGTATACTGTTGAGGATCACAAAGCCGGTTGGTGTAGATAAGAGAAAAGACCGAGCAATTTGTATCACTCACATGATGTTTTCTACTCTGGACTAGTACTGTGGAAAATAAATAATTTGAGAAATTACTTAAGCTATCACCATTTCAGTGGCAGAAGAAAGGATGGAGCAGAGAAGAAGCCTGCATCAAAACACAGCTGTGAAACCATTAAACCTGTCTCTGCTGACAAAAGGCATCAATTCAACACAAATCTCTAAAAACTGATCTGCCTGTCAAAAGCAAACTCCTCAGTCCATGTAAATGCAAACAGTTTTATATTTCTTGCTTCTGACATTAATTTATATTAGCAGACTTCAACAAACTTGAACTTTATGAAAAGATAGGAGGTTAAACCTGTCTTTATAGTAGTTTAACAGTAGGACATTAATTTAAATAAACCAGCCTGTTCTCCCATGGTACATGAGATCATGTTTTAAGAGGATAAATACTACATATAGAAACATATATATACAGATACATATACTACCTGTATAGCTAAAGCTTATATAAAACTATGGCCATTATTTTCTGCCTAGGACTATGTGTTATTGTCTTTATAAAATTAATGCCAGTGATTCTATTAAAGGAAGCTGTTCTTCTATGCATGGGTGCACACTACAAGACTAGACTCCATCAGAGCCACGTCTACATGCTCCATCTGCTTATGCTCTTCCTGGAGAGACAGGATATAGGAGTGACTCTCAGATGCTCTCTCATTTGTCTCCTACTGCTGACAGCTATACTAGATACCTCCATCCACACCCACATAGTCTTAGTTCTTACCACTCTGCTACAAACAGAAAATGGCATTTAATCACAAATATACTGAAATATAAAGATCCTAAGAGACTAGCTGCCGTCAGGACAAAGGTCTACTCCCTCACATGGCTGCCAGTATTAGTTAATTTCCTAACTAACATTTTTTGCATTGAGCAGATACTGTTTATTGCTAAGGACTCCCCCAGAATTAGGGAAGACATGGAGGGTAATGAGAGAAGTACAAAGACTTTATAGAAGATAAAACCAGAAAAACAAACTGTGCTTCTCCAACACATAACATTCTGTAATGTGCTAGAAAATGCTTACAAGTTGGTTTAGATTGGGATAGAAGTTCTGCTTTGTGCTGCTTTTGGAAGCTACTTGGCTTTGCTCCAGCAAGCATAGCTGAATACTGTCAAACACATGCTAGATGCTATCACTCATGACCATTCCTGTAGCCATGCTATCCTGATTCACTCTTCCTATCCTTTTTCCAAGCCCTCCTACGCTGCATATCTCGGGAAAGAGCAGGTACACCCATAAAAATAGATGGCCAGTAAAAGGAAGCACAATCCCAAATCAAATCCTTCATAATTATTTCATAATATATTTTTGAAAATCAGGTCTTATACCAGGCAGCAAGATTCATAAAACCCCTGTTCACATGGCACACCTCACTGGAAAGATCCAGAGCTCTTCTCCAAGGCGTAAAACCAAGAACAACCATAACAAAAGTAGAGCCTCCTGGATCTCATATTGATGTGTACGTGTATATACAGTTACTTCAAAAATTAATCACGTTTATGTACACTTTCAAAAAATATTATATATGCTCTTGGCTGCGGAAAAAAATGTAGCTAGCTCATCAGAATGTATTGAAGGGACTTTTCTGCATTTGCAGTCCTCATTTATCACTGACAGTCAGGTTTTGGGATGGGCTGTGATGCCTGTAGACTGGATCTGGAATGCCTTTCGTCATTGGGTGCTACTCAAGCTCCCGAGGATGAAGGCAGGCTCGGTGACTAATGGGTGACCTGCAAGACTGGCGGTGCAGGAGGGGGCTGGACAGGATATCCACAGAGCCGTCTGCCGACGTGCAGGGACACAAGCGTCCGCTCTGGAAACACGTTGATTCTGGGAGCTGTCAAACTGCCACATGAGCAAAGTTGATGACATTTCTCAAACACCCTGCTCGTGACAAAGAACCACCGCAGGTGCCAAACTGAAAAGAGCGGTTTTATAAAGGCTGCTGTGGCTCCTTCACTCACCATGTAGGGGCAATACTGCTTGCCACACGTTTAGGGGAGAATTCAGCTCTTCTAATTTTAACCACCCAACAGCTGGGCAGGCTGCCGGGGCGCGGGCGCTCACGCTGCAGGTGGCTCTCCCCACCTGTTGTAGACGCTTCGGTCGGGCACCGCCCGAGCTGATCGCAGTTCCCAGCGTGGGCGAGGGTCTCCGGGGGTGATGCTCGCAGTCCTACGGGGTGCGGAGCGGCACCCACACCTCAGCCCGGCCCCGTCCGCAGCCCCCCGGGCCGGCGGGGGCGCCAGCGCGCTGCGGCCTCTCGGTGCCGGCCCTGGCGCCGCCCGCAGCTCCCGCTGCCGCTGCCTATTTTAGTCACTGCCGCGGCTCCGTGCCCGCTGCAGGACGCGCTGCTGCCGGCGAGGAGCGGCAGCTCCGGGCTGTCCTCGTCCCGGCCGGGCGGCAAACTTTTGCGCGGGTGAGGTAAGGGGCGCTCCTGCCGCTGTGCGCTGCCGGGAGTGCGGGGACGGCGGTGGGCAGCTGGCTCGCCGGGTCCCTCAGCCCCCGGCGATGGGGGTGCCGCTCCGCCGGTGGCGGCAGGAGGGGTGGGCTCCCCTATGGACCTGCTCGGTGGCCGGGGAGGAGGCGCGGTCCGGTCCCCTCCCGGGTAGTCGCGTCCCGCCGTGCCGGGCTGCGGGCGCGGTGCTGCCCGTACGGCCGGGGGATGGCCCCTGGCGGGGTTGCGGCTTTGGAAATGGTTCTCCGGGGAAAAAGTGGGGCCGTTGCTCGATGCTTTTCTATTTTTAATTATTTCCATAATTATTTTGTATCGATGGTGGGTTTGGTGTCCGCGCGTTGCGTTCAGAGAGCAAAGCAGGGCTGCGAGGTGGCAGCTGCGGTTGTGCCCCTCAGTTTGGGCTCTGGGCGCATCTGTGAGCGATGGGACCAGGAGGGAGAGCGAGCTTAAACGCGACTGACTTTCCATCTCCGCAAGCGCAGCTCCGCTCCTCTCAAGTTCAGAGTACCTGAGAGTATTTAACGCGGTGTGGATACTTTGTTGACTGTTGTAGAAAACGTAAAACATTTTCATTCTACATAAAGTGACTAACAAATTTCTGTAGTTAATACATTTAATTACATTGAACAAGCTGCAAGGAGCATATTGCAATGCATCCTTTCTTATACCACTTTCCCATTCGCTCCTACCGCATTGCAGAAAAAGACATTGGTAGCTTAAACTGTAATTAACTCAGCTATGCTGCTTCTGATAATTTGTCGTTGGGTCACAAATGCAAAAGAATCGTTGATTGTCTAATTTCTCTATGCAGCCTCTGTACTACAAGTCCATGGAAAAGTACTTAAAAGTTCTGCAGGTATAATTAAAAAAAAAAAAAGCTGAGCTTGAATATTTTTTTTTTCCTTTAGACTCACAAAATCTACATAAATGATGTACTGTAAAATTTCACTGACTGCAAGTTATGTAGACATACTCAGGCAAAGATTTAAGAAGCTCACTTGAGTAATGGTGACCAGTAAATCTGTGGAATATGAATAATCTCAATGAAGTGGATAATGACGGGAGTGGGACACTCGGTACCATCCCGTAACAGCTTGAGTGACTGGTTCTCATGCTGTAACCAGCTGCTTTAAACTTTTCTGCTGTGGCCGTTTTCTGTTGCTTCTGTTAATGTTGTGTGGGCATTCATAAAATTCGCATTTGTTTTAAAGTCATCTTTGTGTCTGAATATTTGGAGACTAAAATTTTTGGGAATGGCTTTCAGAACTTTGACTGTTTGTATAAAGCTGTTGTGAATGCACCAAAATCCTAGAGTAAGCTTCCTCACTTATGTTCTGAGAATTTGTATTTTCTGACCTAAACCCACAGTGTATTTATTATCTTAAGTTTCCACCAAGTTCATGCACAAAAAAAGCTTTGCTATTAACAATACTAATTTCTGAAAGATTCAATATTAAAATATCACTGAGAGGGTTTGGGGTTTTGTTTGTTTGTTTGTTTTGGCATGGTTGGTATGTTGGTGTTTTGTTGTGGGTTTTTGAGGGATTTTTTGCTTGTTGTTTTTTGATTTTGTTCCCCACCCCCTCTCCTGTTTGGAGAGCAAATTGGCTTGAGTTTTCAATCAGCTGAGTTTTCAAATTCTTCCTTTGATAAATCTCAATCCATACAATAGACAAATTATTGGTTATAGAAAATACTCTTTTAATGGTTTGTCTTATGTTCCATAAAGCTTTCATTTCAGTGAATGCTATTTACCCAAGTTTTCCTGAATTATTTGTCTGTGTTGACTATTTCTTTAATTCCTGATAGTAATACATGTCTTTGCATGAAAGATTTGAACTTATATCTATATAGTCTTGGCTATATTAATCCTTAGTAGGTATAACCCTAAAATAAAGCTTTAGAGGCCTGATTCTCTACTTATAAAGTTGATTTTTTTGGGTCTCTGAGGCAGCAGAAGGTAAGAAATTATAACTACTTTTTTGTTTGTTGATCTGCAGGGTTTTTTTCTCACTCTTCAGTATTCTTTTACAACAGTAGTTGCTAGGACTTACAAATTTATCTAAAAGTTATGGTAGTGTTGTTTTTGACATTTTGGGTATTTGTCTTTCTGGTGTTACCTGTAGATAAACACTTTAGGTTACAGCTTGTAACTCTGCCTGTCATTTCTGTTGATTCCCAAGAAGGCTCCGTAGTTGCAATTCAGAGCCTGCGTCAGAATCTGTACTTCTGTTGTTTTGCAGATAGCATCAATCTATTTCTGTCAGTTTTAAAATGCCATCATGGCAGAGAAGTTCTGCAGGTTTCTGCTCTTTTCCAATAGGTCAGGGGAGCTGCAATCATTTTTTTGTGAGTAGTAAGTGGATTTCAAATGTATTCATATAAAGGCTTTAAGGTAAAGACAAAGCTTATTAGAAAACAGGAGACAAGTAGATTTAAATTCCTAGGTTCTAATTTAGGCATTCAAGTAGGTAGTCTAGACTTTTAAAAGCATTGAACATCCTTTTACAACTGCAGATGCTTTAAATTACTTGGTCAATGCTTGTTGGAGGAACACCTGCCCATTATGGCAGTTTATGTCTGATGGTTTGTGGCATCAGTATATGTGAAGAGAAAGGGGAGCAGTGTTTTTGCTGGGCTGTGAGAACAAGATTATGTGCTGTTTTTTTAATCTGGCTCGTTTGGTTTCCAATCTTCAAATGTGTGAGGCTTTGCTGCCATATCTTAAAAGTGTAGGGTAGCTTCTACTCTCACAGTGATACTGTACAAAATTTTTGCTATTAAAAAAATCAAGCATCTGGAAAGCAGCTTTGATTTGTGATCAGATGCAGCTGAAGTTGCTTCTTGCAGCCGGTTTTGATCTTGAGTTTAAGGACTTACAGCTGGTTCTGTATCTGTATGTGAATTTGCTTGTCTTCTGTCAACATATTACGTGGTGTCTTTACTGGCAGATGACTGGGCAGTGAAAGGCTGAATATAGGTAGCAATCCAGCTGAAAACTTTTGCAAAAGATCTAGGGGTCCTGCTGTTCCAGTGTAGGGAATTTATATTCTTCGAAAACAACAGGGGCACCGTGATGAGATGTGTATAAGATGAGCACAGACACTGTTATCCAGTTAGCAATTGTTTTCTGTTTATGAGTGCGTTAAAGTGCCAGTCCTGCAGCCTTTCACGGGCTCACGCTTTGACTCCCTCTGTGAGCGGCTTTGTCAGGACAGTGAAACTGCTCTCAGGACTCTGTTGATGAATTCACGTGAAACAGCTGAAACAAAGTAGGACTGTGTTTGGGCGGACCTGATGTTTAGTAATGACTAGTTAAGTGTAGAGTTGTTCGCAAAACTCATAATTTTAATTTTTGTTAGTAACTAATGTAGGAATGAAAAGAGGATCTTTTAAAAAATAAGTAAATTATATATTTTGGTGAAGAGTTATCTAATCTTTTTTCTTTGAAAATCATTTAAATCCAGGTATGGGTATGTTCTGTCTGTGTTAGTGTTTGATCCTGCAAGATGCCTCTGCATATTCTGTAGTGTGCCTTAGCTGTGAAACACTCTGGGTATTGGAGATGAACTGTCAGAGAATGTTGAGGATTTCTTTCTTTCCACTACTTAAAAAGTGGTTTAAAACACTGATTAATTTCAGAAACTGTCCAGCTTGCTTATGCTTTGTACACAGGTTGGTTGGGAGAAAATAAAAACAGAAGTGGATGAAGCAGCTCAAAATTGCTTCACGGTTCAAGAAGCACTCTCAAGTAACAGAGATGCTTCAGAGTATATTCAAGTCTGCAGGAAACATTGAGTGCATTAACTGAGACTCAGGATTGTCAGCTGAGCAGATTAATTACATGGCAGTTAGTAATCACACGCAGCAGGGGTGTGCAGTGTCTCTACAGAATTTAATTGAATGCAAATCCCACCATATTGCGTGTTACGGTGCCTGTTTCCTCAGTGATGAAGGGCATGTATTTCATTAATGGGGCTCAAACCCAGCTGCATACAATCTCTCCTGCTGTGGCAGTGAGAGACCATACACACCTTGCTGGAAAAAGGGTACTCCTGTGTTTCTGACAGCTGGTCCAGGAACAGTCATGTCCCTCCAGCTGGGAACTGCTGTGGGTTGAGAAGACCTTCTGGAATGACTGTAACACTGACTGCAGTTCCCTAAAGAGCACTTAAGATTCTAAAGGTAGTGTCTTGAAATCTTCCAGTTTCTCCTTGTAGTCTCTTTTTAATAATAATTTATTTGTATTGGCAAGGTATCTCTCCAGAGATTTTTTTTTTTCCTTTTAATTTGTGAGAAAGGAATGTAATGCTATGTTTTATTATTACAACAACAGCTACATATATTTGGATTAGAAATAGCCTTTTCCTGTCCCTTTTTCTCTGGGAGTATGACAGACAGACAAAGGTCTTGCAAGCTTGTTCATATTAGATAGACCAATCAATTTCCCTAAAAGATGTAGCATCCTGGCAGTCTTCCTTTCTGGTTTGGTAATATCTGATCAATTAGGAGGAGAAGTGTTTTTTTTTTTATTTACTGTTCTCAGAGTGATTTGTGGGTGTTTTGCCTACTCTGGTTAATGTGTGCAAGATGATGTGTGACTTAGGAGACCTCCAAATTTACTGCAGGAAAGCCAAAAATTGAGATTGTTTGGCTTTGATTTTTGTATGATTGGTTGGATTTCTTGAATCAATCAAACAGTGTATGTTCTTCCTCTAAGACCTTACATTCTTTATTTAGAAGAATGACTGTATGCCATAAAAGAGATTTGTGCTACACAAACTTTTTTTTGTTTGTTTGGTGGCTTTTTTTTTTTCCCAATTCTCATCTAGGTTAAGTTCTCTGAAGAATTTACTTTTCTTAGGATTGTTGACCTGTTCAATAAAAGGAATACCAAATTGTGATTTTTATTTTTGTAGGGCTAGGAAGAGCACGCAGGATGTTTCCTGAGTAATGACAGTCACAGTAACTACTGGTCAGGCATTGTTGATTATGTACATATAATCCAAATGTTGAAATGTTCCATTCTTCAAGCCTAGCTCTTAGGTGAAAGAGAGCAAAGCATTACTGAACTGTAGATCTATCTTGACCTTTTAAATAATTTTAAAATACATTTTCTGATGAATGGTAATGGAAAATATATCCTGAGAAGAGAGAAAATAACTCTAAAATCCATGTGTCTGTCTTCTATATTTCAGATTAATGCATAGTGATTTTTTTTTTTCCCCTCTCCCTGCAGGAGTCTCCAAGATGAATACTACATCAATGAGCCCACTCACTGTTACTCCACTAGGTTTTATTCCAGACTTAAAAAATGCCACCCTCGATCCTTTTAATGAGACTGCATGTGAAAACTGGAAAGAGATTCATCATCTTGTTTTCCACGTGGCAAATATTTGCTTTGCAGTTGGACTGGTTATTCCAACTACTTTGAATCTTCATATGATTTTTCTGCGAGGTCTACTCACCATAGGTAGGAGAATTATTCTGGAGAGATTTTCAACCTTCCTGTGACAGAAATGGCTGTCCTTGACCATTACAAAGCTGGTCTCTGCAGCTTATGGTGAAATTGCTGTCTGTATTAATGGTCACTGGACTCAGAAGATGATTTTGGTCTAAGTGGAGGCCTGTTTTGATCCCAACATACCTTTTCCAGGAAGATTTTATAACCCTTGGCTCTTGGAACTTCCCAGAATTGTAACTTACAATTTCAAACCTATGAAGATGTCACCTTGGAAGCAAGTGGACACCATTTACTTCAGATGTGATTGGCTGCTTAAAATTCACTGAATTTCAAATCGTAGTTATGTACATGGATCATTAAGGCCTTTATTTAAGATTTAAAGGAAGTACTGGGACTGTGTATTGGCTAGTGCACTGGCTTAGTATGTCTGCAGTAGGTGGGGTTTTCCTTGAGAAGCTTGCTGTCGGCCCGTATGTTCTTTTAATTTGAGTTCAAACATGTGGCACTTGTAGGTCACCAGAGTTATTTTGTTTGCTGATTTAAAAGCACAGCCTTTTGAAAGGGAGTGCAGACTGTGTTCTGAAGTCAGTAGTGCTTCTTCCACCACTGTAGGAATCTTGTGACATCAGAACGTGACTTGAGAGGAAAACCTAGATTTGACATGCTTGTGACTGAACAAATGTGGTTTCATTTGTAACACCCTTGCAGTCCTACAGCTCTTTCAAAGCTCCTCCAATTTGTGTGGGACAAGATCTTTGTGATCAGAGAAGTGGCAAGTCATTGCAGTGTAAGAAAGATAAATGCAATCCAATAAGAGCACGCTTAAGTGTTTTTAAGTGAGTGCTTATTGGTGTAATAGTTCAGGCCAATTTTGATGAATTTACAATGGTCTTGCCTTTTGTGTTTTATAGTTGTTTATTTTAGGGTAACTTTTTAAAACAAAATGCACTGGTGACCAAGGGTCTGTTTCAGGACCTTTTATCTGAGTAGTTCTTGGCTTTAAAAGCAAAAGGAGTTCTGCACTTGCAGAGCCTGCAGATTGATCTGTAGGTATTGTAGTATTTTGAGCAGATATGGAGCCAGAGTTTTGCAAAGTGGGGTGGCAACAGATGGCAAATCTACTTGTGGGGGGCATGAGTAATGAGGCTTGGTTCCTAGGGATCTGTCTGCTTTGCTTTGACCATGCCCCTATGCTCTACTTTGCAATATTGTTTTGCTTCAACACTTCCAGACATATCCTCCCATCCCTTGCAGTCTAATTAATAAGCAGATCAAAAATAATCATTTTTTTTGTTTGTTTTTGTTGTTTTTTTCCGATCCATGTGTAAATGCTGCCTCATCAGTGAACAACCCAGACAGACTAGATAATACTAAGTTCATTCTTTCAACATCTTTAGGGAGAAAGGGGGTAGGAACACTCATTTGGCACTGTCTCCTCTTTGTCTTCCCATGAAACTTGAGGGAAAAGATATCTATGATTTCTCTAGCAGATAGTGGGCTCACAGTTATCTGGGAGATTCACCAGTGCATAATCTATCATGTGATAAATACTGTCTTTGTAGGCTAAAAATGGAATCCCTAACGTACAGAATGCTTTATCTTTTAAAGCAACTGTCATTGTTCAAAGTAAGGCAACTAAAAAAAAAGTAAGCATTTGGATATTTTCTCTTTGATGTTATACACGAGAATTCAGGTTTCTTCTGTGACCTTGTCAAAATGCTGTAATGATATTCCTTTTAATTTTCAAAGATATGTGTATGACTTTAGGAAGTTTTTATGCAACTCCTGATCACTAATTAGATATGAAGGTTAGTGATAGGATCAGCAAACTTTTATTTCTATGGTTTTGTCTAATTAATGTAATACTAGAGATAGTTTTGTGAGCTCTTTATTTAGTTTGAGTTGAATTTCCCCCATCTCTTTTCTACTTCATTTTAGTAATGGATCATCACAGGCTGCACCTTTCTGCTTTCTCCAGTCTTGGTCTGAATTACTTCAGTATTGCAGTCCCGTGCAATAGGACTGCAGTCTGCTGTCAGCCTGCTCTCAATGCCAGTTTGTAGCATTGCCATTGCATATGATGATCCAAAGGGCCTAACAGTATAAAGCTTGTAGGATGCATTGCTTTTCATTGTAGTCATACCCAGTGGAAACAATCTTGATGGCTTTGTAGGAATGTTTATTATTGCTTGGTGGAATCTAACATTTTTTTAATAATTTTTACAGGATGTGCATTGTTCATCATTTGGGCTACACTCTATCGTTGTGCCTTGGACATAATGATCTGGAATTCTGTGTTTTTGGTTGTCAACCTTTTGCATTTCATATACCTAGTGTATAAAAGAAGACCGGTATGTATAACAGCTAAATTTCACCAGCGGTCTAGTAAGATGCAAGAAAAGGAAGTTTGGCCCATGTTTGCTGGGCAAACCAATTAATTAATACTCATTTTCAGCAGAATACTTTTGTGTTTGGCCCCAAATTAGACACTCTGGAAGCATGTGACAGCTAATACAAAAAAAAACAAACCAAATCAAAAAAATTATGTCTAAGAGGGGAAGAATTGGAGGATCTGCCTTTAACTTTTCTGTTTTTGTAATCCTTGCCCACTAGCAATGTAATCAAAGCAGGACTGAGGTGCTTGGCGCTCATCTAAGCTGTGCACCGTACACATGTGGTGCAAAACCACACCATAGAATAAACTAGAATTCTCAGCAGAAAATGATGGAGTCCACTTTGGTGGACTCATTCTAAAATGCTGTGCGTATTGAGCATTTCAACTTGAGTAGAGGCGGAGCGAGCTACTAAAGGAAGAAGAATTTAAAGGAAATGAAAAAGAGATAGCAGAAAGGCTGAAATCTTTATCAGCATGACTAAAATAAACTGCAGGATAAACTCCAGGAGGCAACCACAGAATATAAAAAGAGGATGAAGGATAAAGTTCGTGTGTCTACAATGAGTTGATAAACTGAGTACGTTTACTTGAGTACGTGTGTTAACAAAGGCCTTACCTACAGTGCTGTTTCCCAAGTGCAGAGCACAGATTCACCCAAAGGTTATTAGCAGGGCTTTGTGACCTGTAAAACTTAAAAGCATAGTCAACTATTAATTCTCATGGACTAGCCATGTAGTGATGTTTCTTTGATTAATTTCAGTAGTCTTCTTTCCATTAAGAAATTACAGTATTTATGAACACCGCATGAAAAATATTATGCTGTTTTAATTGGTGTGATACTTTCAGTAATTATCTTTAAAAAAATCTTTGGTACACACCGATCAACAAGCTTACTTGAAGTGACGCCTGGTACTCCTGCATGTCTCTTTAGTTGTCTTGCATGTTTACTAAGAACTCAAAGGCTGTTAAGTGCTTTTCCTATAGGAGAAAGAATGAGGAAAAAAGTTAAAATTCTTAGGAACTAATTTTTTAATGATATTTTCTCGCTGTACTATTGTATTGACTATCTTTGTTTTCGTCATCCTCACAAATAACGTTTTTAAGAAAAGAAAGGGATGGAAGAATAATTACAAGTTAGTCTTATTACAAAATGAATAATTGATGTGTTCAGTTGTTAAATATTTATTTTATTAAATGGAGTAGGCAAAATCACAGTGGGTTTCTCTTCTGACCAGAAGACTATTTCTGTGGGTTTGATTCCTTGGAGTTTTACAAATTTGGCTTTTTCAGTCTGAGTGGAAGCTGAGTCTAATCAGTGTCTGACTTGGAGATCTGGCAGCACCCCAGAATATTTCAGCTGCTGCTGAACAAAACACTACTCCTACCCATATGGCTCACTTGGAATGTGACCCACAAGCATGACTGGAGGAGCAGTCAGCTGCACTTGTGAAGGGTGAATGGTCTGTTATAAGGGAGACCATCTAAAGTACAGCTAGGGTCTCCGATCTGATTACCCTTTAAGAAAGGAGTTACACCTGCTCTCTCTTCTAACTACTGCACGTTGCAGGAAGATCATGAGATGTGAATTATGTACTAGTTAAGGGATTGCATTAACACTCCAGGGTCAAAATTCACCCTTGTGTCTGTATGCATGGTTTTGAATGTAGGAGTTTTGGAAGTTACTCAGATGAAGATTTATATTTCTTTGAGTTGCAGTGGTCATGTATAGAAAGAGGTGCAAATTAAATTGGTATAGCTGTTAAAAATGAAAGAGTTTCTGGAGAACGTGTCAGCAAAACAAATAGTCATCTAGTTTCACAGTTATCTAGACCATATTTTGAAATAAAATAGTTCAGGACAATCCCCAACACAATACTGTTTCTCTTGCTGTTTATTTTTAATCCTAGTTTTGTCCGTGTAGATGTCCTCTGAGGTATTGAAGACTGTGGCATCAGGAATGTACAGGAAATTCATAACCTGGATTTCATATGAAGGTAGTTGCTGGTGGAAGACTTAACTAGTAACTGATTCAGTGTGAAAACAGTGTAACCTTAGGGTCGGATGGCATACTGGACATAGTGAGTCCATGAGCCCTGATGACACATCCACAAGAGCTGATGTCACTGTGAGGATATTCTTGATTGTCTTGGAATAATCATAGTGACAAAGAGAAGTGCCTGAGGAGTGGAGGAAAGCAAATTCCACTCCTTTTCTCAAGAAAGGGGCAAGAAGGAGAACCCAGGGACCTGCAGGCTGGTCAGCCTCACCTTGACCTCTGAGAAGAAGGATAATCATAGCTTGAAGATATTCAGAACTGATCAGCTAATTATCACCTCGAGCTTCATGTTCATAGACTTAACTCTAGACAAAGGGACTGAGTGCACCCTCATCAAGTCTGCACTTACCAAGTTGAGTTGTTTGGCACACCTGAAGGATGGATGCCATCCAGAGGGACTTGGACAAGCTTAAGAAGTGGACCTGTGGGAATCTTGCAAGGCTTAAGAAGACCACGTGCAAGGTGCTGCACCTGGGTTGGGGCAGTATCCTAGTACAGGCTGAGAGTGAACAGATCAAGAGCAGCCCTGACAAGAAGGACTTGCATGTGATGGTGGATGAGAGGCTGGACAATGTTGGTAATGTGCACTTGCAGCCTGGAAAACCAATCATGTCCTGGGACTGCATTAAAAGCAGTTTGAGGGATGGCATTATGTCACTCTACTTGTCTGGAGGGACCTCATTTGGAGTACTGCATCCAGCTCTGGGTTCCCTAGCACAGAGGAAGATTATCATCATTGTGATTAGAGGGATGGAGTACCTCCTCTGTGACAAAAGGCTGGGAGAATTAGGATTGTTCAACCTGTAAGGAGAATGTTTTGGGGTGACCTAATTAGCCCAAATTGATCTTCCAGTACTTGAATGGAGCCTACAAGACAGATGGAGAGTATTTACAAGGGTGTGTTGTGACAGTACAAGGGGAAATGGCTTGAAGCTGGAAGAGGAGGTTTAGATTAGATATTAGGAAGAAATTCCCTACTGTGAGGGTAGTGAGGCACTGAAATAGGTTGCCCAGAGAACTTGTAGATGCCCTGTTGTTGAATGTGTTCAAGGCCAGGTTGGGTGGAGCTCTGATATAACTGGTCTAGTGAAAGGTATCCCTGCCTGCAGCAATAGCATTGGAACTAGATGATCTTTATGTCCTGTCTAACCCAAATCATACTGTGATAACCTTCTATGATGAAATAACTGACTAGATAAATGAGAATAGTGAATATTGCCTACCTTAATTTCAGTAGGGTTTTCAACACTATCACCTGTAAAATCCTGATACAGTATCTGTTGAAGTGTGGGCAGGATGAGGACACAGCAAGATGGATTAAAAACTGTCTGAATGGCTGGGCTGAGTGTAGTACTCATGGGTGAGTCTAGTCAGAGGTGTGTGGTGTGTGCACTAACAGGGCCAATACTAGTCCTAGTTCTGTTTGACATCTTCATTAATGGTCTGGATGGTGGGGCAGATGTGTGCCCTAATGATATAAAAAATGGAGGAGTGGCTGATAAGCCAATAAGCTGGGAAACCATCTGGAGGAACCTTAGCAGATTGAAAAAAATGGGCCAGCAGACACCTCATAGAGTTCAACAAAAAGTGCAGAGTCCTGCACCTGGGGAGGAATAACCCCATGCATCAGCATATGTTGCACATGGACTGGCCAGCTGGAAAGCAGCTTTGTAGAAAAGGACCCGCAGGTCCTGGAGGAAAAGTTGAACATGACCCAGAAGTGTGCCTCTCTCTCTTCTGCCACTTTTTCTTGGTTGTTTGTCCTTATTCTCCATGTATTTTATTTTTTCATTATATGATTCTTATTGTTCTAATTTGTTTTCCTCACAGAAAATATGCAGGCTTTGTTCAGGCTGTCTCTGCTTTCAGGAAGGTCAGGGTACTGTCTCATTCCCCAACGCCTTCATTCAGGAAAAACTTCCAGGCTTGGGATGTCAGCCAACATCCTTCTCCTCATTGTGGTTGCCTCAGTTTGGGTGGGCTCCTAGATGTGGGATGTTCAGCTGGCAATGTTTTGCTGATTCTCTTTTTTTTTTTCTTCCCCCCCACCCCCCTCGCTCATCACATGTGGTTTTAATATGATGGGTTTGTTTTTCAGGACTTGCTTTACTTCTGCAAGTAAGCCAAGAAGCACAGGGATGAAAGCGACTCTCAGGAGAGCCTGAGAGATAGCCAAAGTGATGCATGCGTGTAGTGTGAAAGGCAACCTAATTTTTTTAATCTGTGTAATTCTTGTCCAAGTCCTATTCACTATTACATCAACAGAAGTCTCAGATTCCTTGTCTGATTTAATGTGCCATTTGGATGGAACAGCATTCTGACCCACATATGTGCCAGCCTGGCTAAGTTTAGATAAGGTTTTGGTGACCCTGTCATAGGCAGTGTTTTTGGATAGATATCACACATTTACCACTTCTTTCCTTGCTTAAGCATAACAAAGCCAAAGATATTCCACAACATAGCAATTAAAGCATGTGTGCAGTCTTATCCTTTCTTAAGGCATGCATCTGTGTTTATTGATGTCTCTTGTTTATCCAATCTAGATCAAGATAGAGAAGGAGCTTAGCAGCCTATACAAGAGAATGTTTGAACCTCTCCATGTGCCTCCAGAGCTCTTCCAAAGGCTAACTGGACAATTCTGCAACATTCAGACTTTAAAGACAGGTCAAGCCTATGCAGCAGAAGATAAAACATCAGTTGATGATAGGCTAAGCATCCTACTGAAGGGGAAGTAGGTTCTATAAAAGCTTGAGGACAGTCTTATGCTTTGTGTGATGGTTGAATAGATTAGAAAATTGTTAAGATTTCTGTTAGCTATTTAAATGTTATTTTTGTACCTGTTTTAGTCAATAACAGAGTCTGTATCTATATCCAAGTAATCTATAGTTACAGAATATAATGTGACACTGTTTTCAGTTGACAGTGATGTCTCTTACTGGGAGCATACTATGTATTTATTTATATGTGCAGCTGCAAGCTTTCTGGTGGAAATTAAATTTGTGTAATACCAAAGGCACTGTCTTGCAGGATAAGGATGAAATGTGTTTGAGTTTTAGATACCTAAGTTATCTTCTCAGCGCATTCTGTTTTTAAGCTTTAAAAAATACAGTACATGAGGGAAGTAAAAGAATCCCTCCAGTAGACTTTAAAAGAGCAGGCCTGTTAGAATTGATTAATTGCACCTATACATGCGAGTGGAGAGGGGCAAGGTGAACTGCCCAGAGGCTGACAGAACCCAGGTGAGACAGTTAAAATACATGCCTATGGCAAAACTGTAAATTTGAAACTATTATTAAATTCTGCCCAAAATTTAAACCTGTTTCTCTTGACAACAACAGTGATGTCAGTCTTCATTGTTTTTCTTACTCATTACCACAAAGCTACTTATCTAAAGGAAGCCTAATTCTGTTCTGGCGGCATAGCATAACCCTGCAAAACACCTTTTTCGTATTGAATAACAGTGTTTTGAGGATACATGCCATGTTCTTTAATTCTCTGTTTGGCTGGCAGCCTGCTCTGCTTGGAATCAGTGGAACCTGAGGCAGAAAACAGGGTAGCTCTGGAGTAACATTCCAGAATATGAATATATTTTTTCCTGTTACATATTGCTTTACTATTGTCAATAGTCATATCCAGATTTAGGTTAAATTAATAAACTTCCATGATTTTAAGATGTTTCATATGGGTTTATTTCCAGAATGAAGGTGTCTTATCGAGGGCATTTTCTGCATAATATTTACCCATGTGCCTTTATAGATTCTCCTGAATTTCGATCAACACAGATGAACCGGGGTGAGAAATTCCAGGTACACTTTGTTTAAAATGTCACTGGATATGAGCTGATGAAATTGTTAAAAAAAATAATATAAATTTGATCAACAGTGAACTATTTGACTTGCATCATTTTGTTAACTTTCTAGTGCTGGTGTTCCAAGAGGGACCATATTGAGAATAACTTTTAAAATTAAATGCTGAAAAACAGTCTTATGAGGATGTTGACTGAGCAGTCTGACTTTTGCTATTCTGTTCTATTTTACTGTTTCCAAGCTTATTTTGTGTTAAGAGATTGTTCAGGTCAAATAATTTAAGAGGTGGCTTTGCTGCAAAAAGAGATATGAGCAGATCTCATCACTAGTTCAAACACAGGAAGGAAAAAAATAATTATTGCAATAATAAAAGACTAAAAGTTGAGCCACTAGTAATTAGAAATTGGTACTTATCAAAGTGTATTTATGCTTCTGCCATTTTGCAAGTTGCTAAAGCAGCATAAGCTGAAAGCACAGTATTTTGAATAAAATTATTCATATGGGGAACAATAAGGGTATATATCTCTAACGGTGTAATTCTGCTAGTACATTAAAAGATATTATGGCTTTGGGGATGAAGAAAATGCTGTTAGAGAAGTGTTTTGTTTTTTTTTTCACATAGAAATGGCTATTTTGCCACCTCTTACTTGGCATTCTTTAGCTAGGTATGTGTAATATTGCCAGACAGTGGCCAACCGGGCACACCCACACTGATACCCTGGCAGAAGGGAAGGGAGGGAGAGCAGTGTAGAATCTAAAATCAGTGATTCATGTCATATGTTCCAGTCAAATACTAGGCTTAACGCCTGGGAGAGAGAACTGTCCAGATGCATTCATTTTGCAGCAGCGAGGTGTCCCACAGACCAGCTGCCCTCTTGGCACGGCCCATTTCCCCTGTGAGCAACAGAACATGAATCGGTCCCTCTCGAGGGAAAAGATTCATGCCTCAACCTCAGCCTTCCTTAAAAGTTATTGCGGTCTGGTGCGGGGTCTGTCCTTTACTCCGGAGGTCTGCATGTTACTGCCATATCAATGCTGTCAGCGGTACCATTTCAAGAGTACACAGATTCAGCCTTAAGGACCCCATCTGCTGGCGATGCTGGCGAATTCTCCAGCCTATGGGCTTATATTACAGACCGTGAAGTACAAAATCCACGCCTAAGTGACAGTTTCCCATTATTTCTTGGACTTTATAGATTTTTTTTAAATTTTTTTTTTTCAGGAGGTCGTGTTATCCTGTAATAGCAGAGAGCACCTGATTTCTGCGTAGGGGATTGACTTTTCCCTGCATAACATGCCACTGGGTGTCACCAAGCAGTGCGGGTTTCGGTGTTCCATTGCCCTCTGCCGGCAAAGGGGAAGAAACCTGACAGGTCCAGCGTCCCTTGAAAGGGTGCAAGCTCCCCTTTAACTACCCGTAACTGAGTTAGACAGACCCTTATTTAGCTGAACTGCTAGAAAATGGTACTTGTTGGATCAGCACGGCTGACACTGAAGAGAGATAGGAATTTTGGGGCTTTTATTATTTTTTTTTTTAATCACTTAAAACTCTTTGATGGAGACCTTTGGATGATACCAGTTGTCCCTCTGCGATGACAGTGACATAAAGTAAACCTAAGCAACATGTGCGCCTATTGGGATGCTAGTGTTATCACCATAGGACTGACTTAATATGTAAATCTCCCCTTAAAAAATTCCTTTTGAAGTTTGTGAACTCATGAGAAATTTTCTCTTGTTACCTCCCACCAGATTTTCTGAAAAACAAACTGGTTGCACACAGAAGTTAAAAATATGATGATAATAACTGAGACTTTTTACATTTGTAAATGGAACATTCTAAGGGATACAAAGAGTTTTAGGGCTTTAACAGTTATTTTAACTGGAGGCACAAATAAAATAATATCATTTATTTCAAAGCGTGTTTAAATGTGCTAATCTTAAAACATTTTTAAATGTGCTAATTCTGAGCATGTATTTTTTTCAGGTCACTATTATCGCAGATGATAACTGCAAGTTCCTGTGCTGGTCGAGGGAAAGGCTGACTTATTTTCTGGAGTCTGAACCATTTCTTTATGAGATCTTTAAGTACCTTATTGGCAAAGATATTACAAATAAACTCTATTCCTTGAATGACCCAACCTTAAATGACAAGGTAAGCAATTTAAGTTTTGTTTGGGAATTTTCTTCCCACACACAAATGTGGTTTTACTTCAATTTTGAATGTTCTTAAAGCATTTTTTTTTAACCTGCTGCTGTGGGCTGCTGAATGCGCGCTCATGGCCTTTTAGTGCCAAGATATGAGTTGGTCCAATATTGGTTAAGGTTAGCACAGTAATGTACACAAAGATGAATAACTGAGATTCAGAACTGATTGGATATTGCAAATATTTCTAGCCCTCTATTAGACATGATGTCCAGTAGCTAAAAGGGTCCTTCTCCCTGGGTATCCTTTCTCATTAACAAATGGGTGCCTTTCTACAAAGAAGCTTCATACTTTTTTCACTAAAATTTTTTTACTAGGGCTGAACAACTACATAATACTGAATACTAGGAAGAATAATTTCAATGTCTTTGTGGGTTGCAAATACAAAAGAAATAAAGAGCAAACATTCTGTGATTCAGTTAGTGGAAGGAATCATGAAATACATGTAGAAATTAAGTGGTCTGAATAGAACTCCTTCTTTGCCTGTAGAGGGAGTGTGTTGTAAGTGTCCTGGTAAGTGGCATGAGTGTAGTCATGGATATATTGTTTTAATTTCATTTGCTTTCCTTAGTTATGTGACTTTCCAAGATTTGGACAGTAACTTGTTTGCTGGTGTTTTTTTTGTTTTGGGGTTTTATGTTTTTGTTTGTTTATTATTCATGTACTGGTTGTAAGGTTCTCATATTTAATTTGTCTGAAGAACTTTTGCCATCATTTATGAAAAGCTTAATTTTATAATACAGTATTTTTATATTCTGTCTATATTGATTTAACTCTCACTAATTTAGAGCAAAAATCCTTCTCAGCAGTTTACATGTAATTCATATATAGGTTAAATAATTACTTCTGCAAAGTTGTGAATTTGATAGAAAACTATCCTAAAGGAATAACTGCCACTACTACAGACTTCAACAGACTTAATTTGTCATGTCTTCATGCCTAATATTGTAAATTTTCTGAATTTTATACTGGTTATAGAAAAAGAAAAGAAAGAATTACAGGGGAAACAATTTAACAGCAATAAATCACTTCTTAATTTACCTTTTGATTAACCAAATAGATTACTCTCTCTTGCAATCAAATCCTCAAAGTTATTTCAGATCAATGTTTTAATCTAATAATGCAGTAAGGTCAAAGTGATCTAGCAGGAATGTACCATCTATAAAATACATCTTATAAAGCATGTGTTAAACCTGCTTTTTTTCAGTAAAAACTTACAGGTGAATTTTCTGTAATAGCTCATATCTGCATAGGCAAAAAGTAATTTCTGGAATATGGCACCTTAAAGGAACATGTAGATATGTGCCTCCTGTGTATGTTAAGAATTGCATTGGGAGACTATTGTTCTCCACACTCCTTCTCACCTTGCCTTTGTTCCTCTTTCTCACTTTTTTTTGGTTGTGTTTTTTTTTTTTTTTTTTT
>VXAU01002292.1:1753691-1776154 GCA_013399695.1 Formicarius rufipectus
TTTTTTTTTTTTTTTTTTTTTTTTTTTTTTTTGGGGGGGGGGTTTGTTTGTTTGTTTGGGCTTTTTTCCTCTGCCCTTCATTTTGTTCTTTTTCCTTTCTTTTTTTTTTTTTAATGCATGTATGACAACATTAGAGTGTCATGCCTGGTATACACAGTCATCTGCAGCACAGTTGTGTTGGTGACTTCTGGCACTGTAGAGCTGCAGCACTAGTGTGTTTCTTGAAATGGAAGTATAATGAAGTACTCATTATAATGTTGTAATTGATTAGTTTAAGTAAAAGCTCCTCATCATACCTTCTAAGTGTTAAAAAATCTCAGACTTTAACCCTCTTTTAACTTAACATCTGCATGCTTTAACTTCACTTTATCAAGTCTTTGTGTTTAGTTACAATAGTCACATAAATTTCAGATTACTGTAGCTGGTTTCTTACAGTAAGTTTGGAAAATGTATGTTACAAAAATTGAGTGAACACTTGGAAAATCTGTAGCACCTTTTTATTTTTCCTGAAATAAAAATCATATTGTGTAAGCTTTTCCTACACAACCTAGGATGAGAACTGTCCAATAAATTCTTCATTTTTCCTTTGCCCATATCCTTTGTATGTGCCACCTTTCATAGGCTTTTTTGTCAAATATAAATATTATTGGCATATTTAATGCTTTTTTAATTAGTGTCAATTTCATCAGAAAATGTTGCGGTTGACTTCTGCACATAGGGGACAACTAAAATAAACTGATTATTGATTATTCATAATCAAGGTGAGAGAAGATTTAAACCATCATCTCATTTTATTTTGGAAAGCAGAAGGGTATTCATCTATTTTATGAGGAACTTTGTGATTTTTCTCTTACCTGAGGAGACTTTCACTGCTGTTGGGAAAATAGTCGTTCCTCTCTGCATCAATTAGGATACTAGTTCCTGACCTTTAAAATTCAGTAAAGTGGAGTTATCCATTATACCTTTGTCATAGATTGCTACCCTTCACATGCATTCTGACTTGCACTAATACTTAACAAGGTGTAATGTACAGTTTCATATAAATATTATAGTACAAAGACTTCACAGTAAGACTACGTAAAGCAAAATGGAAACTCCTCAGACCATTTGACAGGCAGAGGGTAACGTTCATGTGATGCATTTAGTCTTCAGTAAAATTCAGAGCCAAATGATCATCTACTGGGAAGGAATGACATCTACCATTTTCTAACATGATGAAATGAAAAGCCAGGAAAGTGAACTGCTAAGTCACAAATTGCTGAACTCATGCATGCTGTTTTGTTTAGGAGGACCAGGCTCATCATAAAGGCTATATTTAATTGCAGAACATAATACTTAAATAATGAATTACCAGATAATAAAAACCAAGCTTTCTGTAAGAAAATACATGAAAGTTCCCATTTCATACTTGTCCTTGTTCTAATTCCAATGTATTACTGGCTCTAGCAAGTTTCTTGCATCCACTAACAAGGGAAATACTTATTTTTTTTTTCATTTTTATTTTAATATACCTGATGCCTTTCTGAAAATAATATTCTCTTTGTAGGCTTCAAAAAAGATTGATCGGCAGCCTAGTCTTTGCTCTCAGCTCTCTGTGATGCAGATGAGGAACAGCATGGCCAGCACGAGTGACAGCGAGGATGGCTTGCAGATGTTTCTGCGTGGGACTTCCTCTGCATCCTCTCTTCGTGAGTGCTCAGAATAGTTTGTGCCAGTTCTGAACACAGAGGCTCAGTTGACCACTAGAGATTATTGCAGAACTCCATGGGACCAGACTGTAGCTTTTTGGATGCTGCTGTACATCAGCTCAATGAGGGGACCTAACTATGGGGCAGTCATAAGATGCATGATGCTTTGTGTTCTAACTGCAGATACTGGCAAAACACACAGCATGTGTGGTAATGATTTTTGACATAATGTAAACATATGGAATGTTTATAGTAGTGGGGCAAAACTGAATGTACAGTGCCTGTCACAGAATATATCCTTTGGTCTATGACTGGTGCTTGCAGAAATGAAAAAGAAAAACATTTTCCCTCAGCAACTTGGTGTTCTAGATTCCCTGCTGAGGTAGTTTATATTGGCATGGTCTTGAGAAATCTGGTGTACAATCAATATTTTGATGTCACCTGAAAAATTTCCAAATATCCTATCAGACTGTCCTCTCCTGTGCTTTATGTGAAAGGAGTTGTAAAGACCAGATGAAGTGAGGGAAGAAACCCTTCTTGCTTCTACTCTTGAAATTTGTTCCTTTATAGAAACATTTTACATTATTTTTTTCTAGGCTTTTGCTATTGTTTATTTTCAGTTCTTCGGAATCTAAACTTCAACATTAGCCTGAACAATGAAAGCAGCTTTTGAACAAAAAAAAAGAAAAACCAAGCAGATGTTCATTTTTTATCATTTGGTGTAAGCTGTTAGTTTAACAGAATTTAAGTGTCATAAGATTATTTCTTTTGACTTAGGGAAATATTATTCTTTAGTTACTAGAATTCAAATATGAGGGGAAAAATCACTGCTATCAACTGTTATTTGTTATGATTAAAATCTCTGCTAAGAAGAGGAGGTGTTTTCAAACATGTACACCTTTCTGTTTAATGATCTGTTTTCCATTGTGTTCCTCACAGTTCTCATCCAGGAACTCCTTCAGTCTTGTAGGGCCTATCTATTTTTACTCCTTAACATTAGTATAGTCTGCATGCCCAGGCAGGTGGTAAAAAAATGCCCTGAAAGTGTTTCACCCTAAAGGAACATCAAAGATGACACCTGAGACAGTTTGATGAAAATTCCAGCGTTGTTTTCTTTCTCTGCTGTTCTGTGCAAGGGCATTTAGAATCACGGAACAGTTGAGGTTGTAAGGGATCTCTGGACATTGTCTAGTCCAGCCTCATGTTCAAAGCACAATCAGCTAGAGCAGACCTATGTCCAGTTAAGCTTTGACTATTTCCAAGGTGGAAGGTTTCACAGCCTCTCAGGTCAACCTGTTCCAGGGCTTTGCCACCCTCATGGTGAAAAAGATTACCCTTATTTCAACTCGTAGTTATTGTCCTTTGTTCTTTAGTGCATGCCTCCGAGAAGAGTCTGACTCTCTTTCCCTATAGCCTTCTATTAAGTAGCTGAGGACAACAGTCAGATACTCTGAGAGCCTGCTGTTCACAAGGCTGAACACACCCAGCTCTTGCAACCTCTCTGTCACCTGCTCCAGCCTCTGTCTAGGTTACTCTCCACTGCACTCACTCCAGTTTGTTTGTCTGTCTTGTATGGGGAAGCACAAAACTGGACACAGCACTCCAAGATCCTCTTTCACAAGTGCCAGATAGAAAGGATTAATCTCTTTCATTGTTCTACTGGCTATGCTCTTGCTTATATATCTCAATATGTGCTGCTAATATGGCCCAATATATGGATGGCATCCATGACTGCAGGGGCACTCTGCTGCCTTGTGTTCCCTTTTGTGTCCACCAGGATCTCCAGATCTGTTTCTGTAAAGCTGCTTTTCAACCAGTTAGTGCTTAGGTTGTAATGCTGTGTAGGTGTGTCTGCCCCAGGTGAAGGGATTTTCCTTTCTTGATCTTCTTGTAGTTTGTCAGTTCTTTCCTTCAGTCTGTGTTGGTCTGTTCTGACTTGCTGCCCTACCCTCTGGCCTGTTGGCAGTTTCCCCTCACTCTGTGGCTGTTGTCTGTGAATTTAATATCATTAATATATTGAATATTATAGGCCTTGGCCTTCAAGGGACACTGCTGGTAACTAACTACCTGACAGCTGGACTTTGTACTGCTGTTCACCACCCTATGAATTTGACAGCCCAGCAAATTATTTGCCTAAACTGCAGTCCATGTATTCAGTCTGGTTTTTACCCAGGAGGATTCTGTGGCAGACTGGAGAGGGCTTTGCTACCATCCAGGTGAACAACATCCACTGTACTCTGTTCCTCCACAGTCAGTCAGAGTGGTTAGATGTAATCTGCCTGTTGTACATCTGTGATGGCTGTTCCCAGCCACCTTCCCAACCCTCACATGCTTGGAGGTGACTTCCAAGAAGACAGGCTCCATAATCTTCCTGGGGGGTGGGTAGGCCAATAGGCCAGTAGTTCCCTGGGTGCTCAACCTTAGTATGGCTGTGATGTTGGCCTTTTTCTTTCTCCCCTGACTGCCACCATCCTTTCAAGATGATGGAGAGGTGTCTTGCAGTCGCATTGGCCAACACTCGGCACCCTTGGATGCAGCCCATGTGGTTCCACTGTCCTGTGTTTCCCTGTTAATTTTCATGGTCCCTAACTCAGTCCAGCTTTTCTGTAAGTCAAGCATCACTCTCCCAGTCTCTACCACTGGACTTGGAGACCTGAGTGACCTCAGGACAAACCTGTATAGTGCCCAAAAAAAAAAAAAAAAACACCAAAAAAAAAAGCTATCTTAGGCTTTTTCATGTCCCTGGGTTCGGTTCATCACTGCCCTCTGGTCTTGCAGTTTCCCATGTCTTTCTTTTTTTTTGGAGATGTATTTGTAGAAGACTTTCTTGTTGTTGTTCACAAGATCCGGGTCTACCTGAGCTTTGGCTTTGCTAATTTTATCACTGCATACTTGGGTCATGGTTCTGTGTTTCCCCAAGCAGCTCATCCCTGTTTTCGCTTAATGTGTGTATTTGAGCTCTGTCAGGACTTTTCTGTTCATCTCTGCCAGCCTTTTACCACACTTGCTCAAATTTCTGTACACTGGAACGGGCTGTCCTTGTGTTTTGAGGAAGTTGTCCTTCAAGATCAGTCATCTGTCCTTGGTCCCTTTGCAGACCATGTCTCATGGGGTCCTGCCAAGTAGAACCCTCAGCAAGCCACAGCCTCCTGTCATGTAGGGTTGTAATTCTACTCTTTGTCTTGTACACGATTCAGAATCTTAAACTCCACTGATTCCTGGACACCACAGCCAAAATTGCCATCAGCCTGATGACTTCTTCCTTGTTCGTCAGTGGCAGGTCCAGCAGAGTACATTCCATAGCTGACTCACCGATTACTTGTGTGAAGAAACTTTCTGCTACGTTCCAGAAGTCTTCTGGACTGCTTGCTCCCGGCCCTGTTGCCTTTCTTCCAGACACTGGGGTGGTTAAAGTTCCCCACAAGTACCAAGGCCTGTGATCCAGTTGTTGACAGAAGGCTTCCATCCACTTGCTCTTCTTGATCAGCCAACCAGTAGCAGACACCTGCCACAGAATCTCCTGTGTTGGTCTGTTCTCGGATCTTTACCCGCAAACTCCCGAGTGGCTTTACACCTGTTCCATGCACAGCAAAGCTCCATGGATTTGAAGCCACTTCACTGCATAGAAAGCTCTTGGATAAATTTGTGGACTCAGAAGCCTGAAAGAAACTGTAGAACTGTGTTTGTGTTAGAATTAAAATGTCTCTTTCAAGCTTAACAGCAAAACATACAAATATGTCTGCTTTGGGAGACAGTAATTGAAATGCATGACGTGTTCAGCTGTAATTAGGTAAATCCCCAAGAAATGTTAGTGCTTACCACATATTTGATAAATACACTTTTTCTCTGTTGTATTTTTCTTGAATTGGATACTTGTTTTTTTGTGTATGGGGCATACTTTCCCCAAAAGAGGGGTATAAATGTCTTATGTTCTGAATTTGTTCAGCCCAACTGAGGGAGCAGACTCCTGTGTTCAATACTTTTCCCTTAGTTTTGGGGAGGCAGAGGGGTTACCCATACAGTAATGCAACATACACCACAGGAAATACTGTAATTTATATCTTCTTTGCATTTGGATTTAAAACTTGATTTAAACCTTCTGTAGAACATTGATAAAAATTCCTCATGCAGGTTATCTGTTTGACCTATGATGGTTCCATCTTTGTTTTTGCCGAGGTAGCTTGTTAGTTATTCCCGGGCACTGTCATTGTCAATGACGGGGTTGCTACCAAGGTGAGCTCTGCTTAAAGATTTGTACTCACTGTGGATTGTGACCACGTATGCGCTTTTTCTCAGATCACAGGGAAAACTGAACAAGAGAGCTGCCATTTAACTAATCACTGTTGTGTTTTTAAAAGCCTTCTCCTGGATGCTCTCAGTGCAGCAGATGGTTTTGTTTTGGTTTTGTGTGGGTTGGGGTTTTTTGTTTGTTTGTTTGTTTGGGGTTTTTTTTGTATGTGTTTTGGTTTTTGTTTGTTCTTTTTAAGACTCAATATAAGGCACATGATGTGACTTAAAGTCCCAGTGCTGTTCCCTGGGTACCTCTTCTACAATCATACGTATGTTTATTTAAAACAAACACAATCTCACAATCTTCTGATGATTATGGAAACATTTGGAAATGGCAAACACTTTTTTTTTTGTGACAGGACCTCTACAGGAATACTGTTTTGAAATTACTAGATGATTGTTGTATGGACAAAACCTTCCCATTATAACTATATTTGACTACGGCCATACAAATTAGTTTTCTTCTCCTTATTTCCATATTCTTGAAAAAAATGAGTTTATTTTTGTATAATTCCAGCTTTAAAAATTATTCTTTTATCGGTGCTATGAACAATAAGTTTTGGGTCATTTTCTCAAAAAAAAAAGGTAGAAAACTTTTTTTATCAAAGTGTTTAGTAGTGAAAGGATTAAAAATACTAATGAGTAGGTCCCAAACTGACTAACAAAATTCTGTTTTGAATTTAATTAAGAAAGAAACCCGACTAACTGTTTGCTTTTATATTAAGGAAATAACCAACAAGAGTTCTATAATGCTTATGGAGTGAGTCGTTTGCAGCATGATGTTTTCTGTTGATAACATCACATTAACTCAGCAGGCATCCTCAAAAAGGTATTAAAGTGGGGTTTGTTTATCCTGTGACAGTTGTGCTTGACATCCATGATTCATTTGTGTGTAATTCATTAGTAAGTGAAATAGATGTATCTCTTTTTCCAAATTTGAGTTAAGCAAAAATAGTTCAACCTGATCACAACCATTGACCTGACTTTCAGTCCTTTAAAAATATTTGGTATTAGTTTCTATTCCATAACTTTTTTGCTTGATAGTCATTCACATACTTACTAGTGATATAGTCTCTTTTTTTTGTGGTACTTGGTTTAAACAGCTCAGATTTCCTGGTCTGTGGATCTGTATTTGCTAACTTGTAAGCTAAGCAGGAACATAGAAAGGTTTCGGTTTGATAACATTTTTAGTAGTATTATCAAATCATATGTTCCTTATGTTACACCCAGCTTGTGCTTAAAAGCAGGATTAGGCTTCATGGTAGTTTTAATATGTATTTTGGCTTAGGCCCTCAAGAAAGGGCAACGGAATGTATTGGATGGAAGGTCTCACTGATCCTTGAACATATGTCCAACTCTGGATAGAGGCATCAGTAGACAATTTTGTATTTTAAGCAAATAAGAGCATGTCTTAGAAACAAACAAGATGAAAAAATTTTACTTCATATTGTATCCTGTTAAATAGATTTATGGTTTCTTCTGATTTCTGGAGAGAACTAAGTACTTTTAAACAGAAGAAAACCATTCTTAAAAAGAGCAAGAAACTATACTGAAACAAAAATCTACAAAAAAAAAAAACTCTGAAACCCAGCATTTTCAGGCTCACTTTCACCTTTGAGTGTAATTTGTTGGTGTCTCCCAGAAAAGTCCATTTTATATCCAAGTGTACCCACAAACTTTGAATTTAGTTATTCTTTGCTTAGGTCATAAAATCCCATCTCCATGAAAAGAAATGTTTAACAATTCTGGTACCTAAAAATGTGTTTGAGTAACCCTGTATTATGGCAGTGGAAGTGATTTTTGAATGTCAAAAGAAAATGGTCATAAATTTTTAACATAAAATTCTAAAAAGTGAATTCCTAACAGTTGCTTTGTCAATGTGACTTAAAATGCAGTAATACGATAATCCACTGGTCTTGCCTGTAGCTGTATTTTGTTTTCTGTGTGTAATACACACAATGCAAATGTGTCCTTCCTCGTAAGAAGACTTCCTTAACACAGCACTTTACTGTATCTCTGATAAACTTTTAAAAAATAATAATGCATTATGGCTATCAGTATTTTTTTAAGAACACTTGAATTTTTGGCTTGTATGCAGATGGTGTGTCAGCAGGACCACTGTCTCATGCTCTTTTCTTCTCAAATGGTATTTTAAAAGTTCCCATAATCTTTATGGTCATCATATGCTAGCTGTTTACAGACTTGTGCTATTGTGGTGGTATAACTCTAGAAGAGGGTGCTGAGAGAAAACATGTTGAAGTGCACATACAATTTCAGAGTGAACAATGGAAAACAAAATTGTTCGGCTGATGTCAAATGGGTTCTTTGATTTGATCTTAATGCTGAAAATTTGACTGCAATAGAGGTAGCTTGCAGTGGTAACTTGTACAAAAACTCCATTTAATGTCTTGTCACTAATAGCTGTGGTGGGTGCTCTGCTCTGGCAGACAAGTTTCTGCTTTTCTAAAAGGTAGTTTTGTTGCAATGAAATCACTGTCAGTCAAAAGTTATGTGACCTTTACCTGTTAATCTTGTTTTCTCTTCTTATGGGGGTATAAATCTTCTCAAAGTTTTATGTTACCATTTTGTGTAAAACTTATGAAGGGGAGATTTAGATTGGATAGTAGGAAAAAGTTCTTCACCCAGAGGATGTTGGCACTGGAACAAGGTCCCCAGGGAAGTGATCACAGGACAAAGCCTGACAGAGTACGAGAAGTATTTGGAGAACATTCTCAGGCACATGGTGAGATTCTTGGGGGTATCCTGTGTAGGGCCAGGAGCTGCACTTTGATCCTACTGGATCCCTCCTAGCTTTTGGATATTCTGTGATTCTATTCTTTAAAGGCAAATTTAGGCTTTGATGGGGTGTGCCCAGTACACTGAGGAACTCTTTCTACAGCTAAGCAAGCGCTCTTGGGGCACCCATTCATGTTGAATTCAACTGAATGAAAATGACTTAGTGGGTGAGTATAATGGTAAGAAAATGATCACTGGGGATACAAGTGGTGGGCAGCTTGCACAGTCAGGATTTGCACTGAATTTGGAGAGAATACTGTGTCTGTGGTTAGTAACAGGGTTTGAACCTTAGCGGTGTTGCTGGTTCATAGCAGTGTGGCCATCCCATGTCTAGAATTTCCTGCTGACCCTGGCCAGGTAGCAAAGAAGCCTTCACTTATAAAATCCTGTCAGGAGGCAACTAGGGCAGCATCATCAGATTGTGCAGGGTTTGTCACAAAGAGGTGTACCTAGCAGGTGTACACTGTTGAAATAATTGGTAATTTCTTTGTAACTCTGACAGGCCCAGGCCGGACATCTCCCTACCTGAGAACTTCGGCAAAGATGAAGCCTATAGAAGAAAGTGTTGAAGATGATGTCTTTGAAGCACCGTCTGCTGACAAGTTTGAACTCCAGCGGCTGCCTTAAACAGATATGCCCTCAAGTGTATTAGGGCTTGCACAAAGCTCCAGTGCAAAAGGAAGAAGCTGAATTTGGGAGAAGTTTGAAAGATAAACCCACTCTCCATGTTTGAATTTACCATAGTGGCTTCTAGATAGAAATGTCACATTTTATTTTACTTCTAAATAAAATAAAACTTGTATGTTGGGGTCTTTTTGCTTTCTTCATGTGGGTGTTGCTTTATTTCTACTTTGACTCTTGCCATTATAAATTTAGTATTAAGTTGCTGACTAGACTGAAATTTCTAGACATTTTTTTAGTGGAGAACCCTGATTTCACTTCTCTACGTTTTTTAAGAAACCTGTATCTTGTGCTTTTGGTGAGATTTTGAAACTCAGTTTACAAAGCTGTGTTGCTCTTAGCTACCATCTTTGTTGTGACAGTCTCATGTGAAAAGTAAGCACACTCTTCTCCCTCTAAAGTTTTTTGGTGGATATCAGACTTTAATTCTAGTGTTTCCCAACCTGCTTGCTTGACTCTACAAGTGTAGTAATTAATTAAGTTTTAGTTTTTCTTGGACAAAAATGTAATGTTACCTTTATAAATTTAACTTTTTCTTCTTAAGCAACTGTATTACACAGAAGTTCATGCTTTTCCTTAGTTCTTACCTATGGATTGATTGAGCTATTCTGAAATAACCTTTCCACAAAGTGACATACAAATGACACTTCATGTAGGAAACTCCATTCAAATCTCAAAACTGGGTAGCTGCAAGTGCAGTAAAACAGTCTTGTAAAGGGAGGCATGAGGAAGCTTTTATGAGAAGCACTTGTAGCAGTCCCTCTGTGATAGGTGGAGATATGTAAAGAGTAACTGTGCTACTTTGACAATTCTTGAACATTGTTGTGCAACAAATAGTCTATCTTAGCTAAGTGTAACATAAAATAGCTACTGTTCCATTTATTGAATTGTACAAAACTGATACCTAGAATAATAGAAACTTGGTGTGAACTTTCAAGGAATTAGAAGTGTCAGTCTGGGATTTTCTGGTTTGTGTCATTCCATTTTAGTTCTAATAATCCAGCTTAAAAGCTCATGTAATATCAAAATTCACATTAAGCTACTGGAAGTTTGAACTGCATTGTCACTGCTTCTGTGAATTCAGTTTTAGTCTTTGATATTATGTCCTTGTGTGTTGTGCTTCTGTGAGTTTTGTGTTATTAAAAATGGCACACAGAGCTGAGACATACTTATTTGTGTAAGTACATGTAGAATATCTTTAGACCACACCTATGCTCAAGATAGCACATGCTTGGAAGTGATGTGTAGGAGCATAATTACTTTGTCTCAGGAGCAGTGATCATATCTCTGAGGTTGCCTTCTGACTACGGGGAGAGTAAGAGAGGAAATGGGAATTGTGTTACTTAGGAGTCAATATAGGGAGTCATGTCCTTTTTCTCATGTAATTTTCCTGAAGTTTTGCTAGTTTTCAAACTTCTTTAAAGGAAAACCAAGCTGGCGGAATAGAGATCATGCAGTTTAGCAATAACCAGAAAACTCAGAGTGACTGAAGAAAAAATAGCAGTTCCTTCTGCTTCCTTCTCCACCAGGGCAATTTGTCATGTATTGTTATCAGTTAAATCAATATACAATGCTTGGAGAGAATCTGTATTAATAATCAGAGAGAAGCTGAGCTCTGTGTACCCATTGTATATCCCAGGAACCTTTTTCTGCTGCCTGGAAGCAAGAACCAAGCATTACACATGCTAATGTTTGCTACAGTAGTAATACTTCAAATAATGGTAAATAACTGTATTAGCTTACCAAAAGTGATAAGTTTTATTACCTGAAAATACATAACTGGAAATTTAAAAATTCCTGATAAAGGGGTAAAATTAATAGGCGAAAACTTTACTTGATAAACACAACTTGTGGAACCTGTTTACCTTTATCCCTGCTGTTTCAAGTATAATTGTTCTCAGACAACAGAAGTTAAAACAGAGTATAGACTGATTTTCTGTAATGAATAATGTACCCCTTTCCATTGCTGTTGCAGAAGGTAAGGAAAACATCCTGTAGTCATTCAGATTTAAAAAAGGATTGTTTGTATGCACAGGTAGTAGAATGGGCTGTAAGTCAATTGTTAGCTCATTTCAAGGTCTGATTAGTACATCAAACATAAACCAACACATTTTTAAATCAGAGCATCATGTTCTGTTGGTTGTAACTGTAACTATGCATCAGGCATGATTTATACTAGCAAATAGTTGGTTTTGCTAACCAGAATGCCTGTAGGGGGGAAAAAGCAGAAGGTACTTCCTTTTTTTTTTTTTTTTTTGTCTTTTTAAAGAATTCTGTGTTTTCAGTGACTTATACAAGAATGCATCTTGAGTACCGTGTTAGTCAGGGAGTTTGAACTAAAACATATCAATCAGTTCTATCAAGAATTGTTCTGGAGATACACTTAAGGTCTTGTCCCCCTCTCATAGCAAAGCACTGTTTGCCTCACTCTTAAATTGTGTGGAATGACCTTCACTTGGAGCTGTCTGAGCTGTAACTTGTATGCCCAGGAGTTTGTGTCCTCCTGCCCCAGGAGGTAAATTCACTTAGAAGAAATTGGCCAAAGCTTGAAAAAGTTAATTTGGTCATTTAGAGAGGATTCAGAAAATCATCTGTAGCCCTGAACTCGGGAAGTCACATATGTAAAAAATGCTCCAGTGATGTAGTGGGTGAACTACTAGACCTCAATTAATGTAAAGAAACATGCTAGTCATGACCCACATTATGTTTCTACAGGCTAAAATCCTGCTCTCAGGTTCTAGTCCGTGATTGATATTTGCAGTAAACAGCAAGTATAGAACAGGTTAATTCAACAATGAAAATTTTTTCAATAATATGAATGTAGTTTAGATAATCTGGGTTTTGAAATGGTAACTTTGCGAACAAGCCCAATGTGTTTCAATTTAAAAAAAAATAAATGTGTTGAACTGTATACAATTACTAAATACTTTTTAAAATTATTATTTCCTATACTACTACCATTCAAGAAATAAGGACAACTGAGTTATAATCCCCTTATAGAAAACAGGCTACCTTATTTTATATATGCATTAGTAAGCAAAACAAAGACCTAACAAGAGAAGTGTCTCAAAAAAAGGAAGGGACAGAAATAGCAATACTGATAGTTAAAAGGCAAAGGCTTTGTCCTAGGTAGAGCCTATTGAAAAATACAGACTTAAAAGTCTCTTCACATGGGTAAGGCAGCAATTTCTAGAGAAATATTGGGCATGATAGGCTATCCCAGATACATTCACAAAGCACTTGTGTTCCGGGAAATGAAATTGTAGCAACATATTTTAACCTTATTACTGGAATAATAGCAACAGTTACTTTAATTATTCTCTCGGAAATGTGGTAGCAAGTGCTTCCGAGTAAAATGCTGGATTTGCATCTCTCATGTCACGTTGGTCACAGCTGCTTCTGCTTAAAGGGGAATGGGTTTTCAGTACTTAGGGGATTAATAACAGAAGACAAACCATCCCAGTTAATTAGCCTGGACATGTAAACTTCCTGAGAGCATGCTGATGATAATATGAAAGTCATTAGAGAGTGCAGAGATGCAATACAAAGGCAAAAGTTGTGGGATCACTTGGTATTGATTGCAATATGGTCTCTGTATTGTTTTTTCAGTAAGGAGAGCACTATGGAGTAGTTCAACAACGCTGGAAAAGTTGATGGGCTCCTGTTGGGCCATTTAACAAAACAAACTGCTTTTCAGTTGATGAAGTTACTATGACTGCATGCAGAATAAAGCATTTTCAGTGGGTTTAAATATTAGCTGCATTTTAATTCACAAGAATGTTTACTTAGTACTTACTGCAAATAAGTTACAAATATAAGTTACAGGTGTGCCAGGCCATGCCTGTGTGTTTGCTAAATATTCTAGAAGCCCTGAGAGCTTTCTTTTCCAGGAACCTCTTTAAGACCCCTAAATGAGAAGTAAAGTAGAAACTAGGGCTTTGCACAGGGATGAGCATAAGTAGTATTGCAATCTCCAGACACTTAGTGTAGCTGAATACTGCTCAGTCGCTACAATTTACCATGCTTGAATTCTTCCTGAGCTTTCTCCTGGGGGATTAATATCTGCTACAGCCACATCCTGATTTCCTGTGCAAAGTGCTTTTGGGGTAACAACTCCCTGTCATTGTTCTTAGCAAAGAACAGATCAAAGGCATTGCCTCTTCACATGCATCCACTTGTATGCTATTCCATCAATACTGTTGTGTTTGCTGTCACTCAGTGCTTTATCCTTTGCCAGAAAACTAAGGACTTTAATGATAGTATAGACATTGTCTGCCAAAATATTGTGAAAAAAAAGAAGAATCTTCTAAGCTTTTAAATTATGAAGAAAGCATGTTCTGCAGTTTTTAAAAATAATTTCCCTGATCACACCACCTTCTGGAGTTTAACTTTGTGCTTTTTTTTTTATCTTTCAGTGTACTTGGGCTTCTCTTCAAATCTTTATGAAAGGTTTTTTCTATAAAAATCTTTTGCGGCTAAAAATTTCCAGGGTTTCATCACTCATGTCTGCAAGTACTTAGGCTTTCAAGGAACACTTTACGAGGACCATGGCTTACTTAGTAAACCAAACAAATATCTATATTTTTCTCTCCATTTCCTCCTTGTTTAATTTTTCAAAAGCTGTCAGATATCCATAAAGAGATAAGGGAAGAGGGAATCCCTTTCAAAAGGCTGCAAATTTAATTTTGCAGTCATGTTCACAACCTGGTTCCTTAGGCTACTTCTCCATGCAGGTGCACTGCAAGTAAAGTTGGCAGGTGACACTGCTCTTTGGCTGGGTTGCTGGCTTAAACCTTAGAAAGGGCAGGTAGCACATCCACTCCAGGATAAACTCAACTGGAGGGTGGTATCATCCTGAACTCTAAGGGCCATGTGGGAGCATGAGGCATGCAGTCACTTTCAGGGGAACCAGACAGAAATCCTTTCTCCTGCTCAGAGGCAGGACTTTAGAGACATCTTTTTAAACATTAGTAAATATTAAGATCACAGCATTATCATTTTGTAGACATTTCTTCATTTTTCTGTTGAAATCATTTAGATCAGTCAGCTGGAGGTAATTACAGTTTGTACACAAGTTGTTTACATTGCATTTAGCTCAAGCCAGTTTCCTTTTACACTGACTATCTTAATGGATGGAAACTGCTTTTAAATTTTATCTCCATTCATCATAAAAGTCTCAGAAAACTGATTGCTTTTTGAACTTTACCTTAAAAACAGAAGAAGCGAAGGGAACTGCTGCAGGTATCTTGTCAGGGAAGAAAAACCTGGGTGTTTACATTATGGCCAAGCCTATCCCTAAACTGCTTCCAGAGTACACTCAGCCAGCACAAGTGTTTCTTCCAGCACAGCCCAATGGCACAAATGCAGATGAGCTCTGATTGACTGTTAGTCACTGTAACAGAAATGAGTTGTGTGCGAGAGCACCCTGGAGTTTGTGCTGTTTTGCCAGTCAGAGGAGAAATCTTGAAAATTGCTCATATGAGAAGACAAGAAAGCAGACAAACAGCAGCCTCTGCCCAGAGAAACCTTCCATGCTTTTTGCAAATGCTGTTGATATCAGTGGAGAAGCCAAAAAAAAAGAAAAGTCATGCAATTGGAAAGACATTGATTTGGAAAAGACTGTGGAAGTGCATGCAAGCTTTGGGGTTGGTGATGGGCCAGATGAGCTTAGGGTATGTCTCCTGGTACCCAAAGAAAGTAATTGAGGCAACATTGTTCAGGGATGGAGTCCCTAAGTATAGTTATGATCACAGACTTTTGAACTACTGAAGTGAAAAGAATTTTGTTGTGCGGTAGGTCTGTAAGCTGCCCCTGCACAGCTTCCCCAGACAGATGTTCCCATTAAAGAAGCCCATGCCTAAAACAATGTACCACAGGTGACAGCACAACTTAAATCTTGCATCTCTTCTTGATTCTTGTCTTTCTCTTAGATATGCTTTCCCTGTCTCTCTGAGATAGGTGCAGCAGAGCGTGCTGAGGAAAGACAAGGAAAAAATCAATTATGCAGTAACTTAATCACTTAGTCATGAAAAGAATGACTGCTCAGCTATTTGTGTCTTGAAGCAGTTGATCTGAGTTCTGCTCTTGTCCAGCGTCATATTTATCTTCCTATACAGGGCATTTAGAAGGACTAATAAGTGCTGACTGCTGAAATTAATGGAAATCCCCAACAGAGTCAATCTGAAGAAAAGGAGACAATGTATGCAAAGAGTATGGGAAATGTTTTAATGGCTCCTGCAGTGAGGAAAAAAATTATTTTTCTTTTCCAATAGAGGAAATGTTTCTGGAGAATTTACATTATCATCTGGCGCTTTCCATTGCTAAACTAACTAAACTTCAGTATGGAAAATCAAAAATTATGCACATATCTTCTTATGTGCTTTTTTACACTCTGTTTTTCTTACTAGCTCTATTGACTAATTACCTGTAATTCACTAATATCCAAGCCCAACTCTGGCTTGTACTGCAAAAAGATAATATCTACTAAGCTGCTATTAAGAAAATTTTGGCATCTGCAACATGACTCTTTCAGAATATTGCCCTCATGACGAGGTAAATGGGATATTCCTCATCAAAACCTGTCACGTTAGGATTTTGTTGCATTGTGCAGCATAGCAGGGAGGCAGCAGATTCATTTTGGCAATGCTGTGGCTGTCCTAAGGCATTCAAGATTCCAGCTAGTTCTTATCTTTCCCAATGGCCTCTATCCCTTCATAATGGGGCAAGAAAAAGTGAATCCCCATCTCCTGGGCTTGTCTGGCCCAACCTAGGAATCCCTCCTCATATGGTCAGAGAGGTGGGTGTCCAGTATTCACCTGCTGCTGATCTATTTAAAAGTGCCACTAAAGGAAACTGGGTTTAGTAGGGGGTTTTGTTAGTCCCTTTGAGCCAGCCCTCCCTGTCAAAGGAAACTGCTATAAGAGAGACAACATCTGCTTCTTTCAGCCTAGCTCCACAGCTGCTTTTTGCCTTTTTTTTTTTTTTTTTTCATTTATTGCTTGTACCAGAAACTGTCACCTTATGGTGTGGTACCTTCAACTAGAAAAGCTGCTCCAACTGGTTCCTTGCCATTGGTGCCAGAATTCCCTCATATTCTCTTCTATGATATTTTGATGTGTACATCTTCAAACAAACCTCTTTTGGCAACAATTATGTGTTGTTGATACACACACAGTAACTGACCCATCACAATTTTCCTGTCTTTTTATCCCATTGCTGCTGAATTATTTGCAGGTACATTGTGTCCTCTGGAAAGATACTGAACTCTGCTTGGCACTGTTGAAATCCACCCTGCTAAATGCATGTGTTTCCTCTAACCCTATCCTCTAAAGTGCCTGCAGCCAGTCCTTTTAGCTTCAGGCCCTCGGAGAGCACTTTCCATCACCCCATCAGTACTGAGAGCAGGGAAGAGGGCTGGACCCATGACCAGAGCTTTAAATACCCTTTCAGAGGAGGAAGGTCAGTGGTGTAACTACCATAGGTGAGACTCAGATCCATTAGTGAGGCTTTTTACTGTTCAGTGTAAATCCAATCCTGAGCTTCAGCTGAAGTGGAGAACATCTATCTGGATGTAGTTCAGGAGAGTAGCTGAGTAGCTGTCTGGAAGAGTGATACAAAAATATATGGGTCTTGTAATATTAGTAGTTACATGAAAACATGAGTGAAAACACCAGTTGTCTTCTTTTATCTATTGCCAATTTTCATCAGGAATAAAGCTGACAGCAGGGTAGAAAGGAGAGGAAAATAGTACTGTGCTTGTGCTGGAATATAACTGAAGTGTGTGGGTAAAAAGTAAGAGCTTATCCTACAGGGACATTAGCTGTGACTCTGCAGTGCCTCCAGAAACACATGGCTGGAGAGCAGAGTCTGGGACTTGCTCTGGAACCAGAATAATGCAACGTCAGCTGGGGTTGCTGGGAAAACTGCTTACACCTCCCACTCCAAAGCCTTTTCATAGGGTTGTGCTTGAGGCACCTAGGCTTTACTTGGCTCAGCTTGCAAGGAAAATAACAGCAGAGGTTTTGGGGGGTCAGTTGCAAGTTCCTTCTGTCTGGCAGGAGTGCCCATGGCGTGGGAAGGAGGGAAATAATCCTGCTGGTGCTGGCAGGTAAAGATTGACTTGGCCGCTGGCAATCATAAGATCAGCTCCCAGACTGGGAAGAGGTTGTTCAAAATAATCCTCGAATGTTATTTTGCAGCTTATAACTTCTACAGTCCCACTTCTTCTTGACCTAAATGTTATGAGTCCTTATAATTTCCCAGATATATCCATTGAATAAAGGAGGTGACATTTCATTTGGGGGACAATTCCTCATATTAGTGACATGTAATTGTATGGGCTGCTGTTCTGCATTAATAATGCTTATAACAGCAATGCTGCAGGTGTGTGTCTTCAGATTCCTCTTGAAACAGTTGCCTAAGTTAGGTGGGTATCTCACACTCACAGGATCCTGTGAGGTGGATCTATGAGTGTATCTAGTTGCACACCTCTGAAATAAGTAACTTCGTACAGGCAAGAGAAGTAAACAGCTTTTACGTAGAATAATTTCAACAGAACCTCACGAAATCCTGAGTGAGCTGAGTGTGTGTCAGTGGTTGGACAGTGCAACATTCTCCTCTTGCTTTGAGCTTAAATCATTAATAAAAAAATATCTCCCTCAAGAAGATGGCCTCATGTTAGGACAGCAGATGTTCCTGTCTGAGCAAGAATCATGTAACTGCTTTTTTTGCCCATTTAATTTATTTTTTTTAATGGGAAAAAAACAGGACATGAATACACCCAGGTATTTCTGAGTGCTTCAGTCATGTATAGTTCAAAGTCATGCTTCATCCATATGACCTCATGTGTGCTGTCCAGTAATATCAGCAGGAGCTTTCTTTGCTCCACTGAGAATGTAGGACCTTCTGACACCATTACCTGTAAACATCCGTGAACACAACAAAAATACACAGTGTCTGTCCTGCAGGACCTCTGCATGAGCCCTGTCCCAGGGATGCCCAGCAGCTTTAAGTGGTGCTACGAACACGTGGCACCTCTGCAGACCAGGTCCTGGCTTTCCCAAACAAAACCCGCAGGTGTGAAAGCTGATGCTTGGAAATAGTGAGGATGGTGGCAGCAGAGGCAAGGGTGCCAAGGGAGCATTAGCTGCTCCCAGCAGCAAGATGAGCTCTGCCAAGCTTAAGTTTACAGCTGCCACTTGACAGTTGTGCGCCCTCGCTGCTGGCAAAGGGAAGGCAGAGCATGCCCTGCTGGACTGTCAGGCCTGAGGGGGCAGCTGCTGCCTGGAGGAAGGGCCAAGCTGGGTGCTCAAAGAGCAGAAGAGGCTAAACCCTTTGGTAACTTTGTTCTGCTTTTGGTTTGCAGAAGCATTCCTGGTGACACCAGCACACCACATTGTTACCCGGAGGTGGTGCTGAGAACCCCTGGTGCTGGCACTCCTCTCTCCACTAGAGCCCCCTTCCCAGCCACTGGGATAACCTCATGTTTCCTATAGTTTCTAACATCCCAAGAACAGCTGGGTTAATAGGTCTCTGCTCTCAATTAATGTCACCTCTGTTATTTGTGGACCATTTGGTAGCCTGGTGTTGATGTGTTCAAACTTGTGAGCTACTGGAAATAGTTTGTTACAAATACTTTGTATGGATAATTTGGTTTTCCTGGTTGTTTATAGCAGGTATTCAAATGCACGAGTGGTGACTCAGAGCAAGAATAATCAATCATGCTCCTTTTGGTTGGCTGAATGTAATCTGTGATTTGGCTTCTGGGGCAGCTACAGCTATATGGGATTTCAGGACCAAGTGTTTTTATAATTGTTAAAGTTAGTTGTTTCAGGAAATCCTTTCTGTGTACAAGACTGAAAATAGAAGAATTTGTATCTCATAAGAAGTTAGAGAGGGTGTTAGATAGCTGTGTACATGTAGAGTACTAGCTCTAATATGAAATGTATAGGTAAGTTCTTCTCCCAGGCCTTAGAGAAAAAGTACAATTGCCCTGTGACCATTAACAACAACAGCAAAATTACAAATTGACTCAAAAATAAAGATACAAATTAGGCGAATGAGTAGATCTGAAAATTCACAAGTCAGGTACCTTGCTATATAACCTGGAGAAATAAAGCAATGCACTGTAAAGAGAGTTGGGGTATATTAACTGTTCTCCTGAGACCCAGAGCAAAACAAGTGATGACTAGAGAAGGAACTGCAGGAGCAGTGATTTCCAGACCTGTGGTCTCCTCACCATGTCACTGCTGGTGAGGTTCACCAAGCCTGCTTTTTCAGAAGAGATTGTCATGTTCTGGAAGCTGCTGAAGCTGCGCTTAAGACATTTCAATCCTTTTCTGGGAAGCAGGAGCTTGTCCTCTGTGCTGACCTGTGACCTCACCACTGGGGCCTTGCTGAGAGCTAGTGAATAGCAGACAGGGATGAGATGGAGTAATTATGGTGAGTGAATAGGGAAAATAAAGATGGACCTCTTTCTTCTTTTTATCTCAAATAGAGGAGCTAATTTAGGGAACCTTTCTAACAAAAGCTCACAGTGACCCAAATCCTTTCCCCTTTGACTCAGTGGGGACAAAGCCAGGCTCAGAAGCAATAGGTTAGAATGACACTTAATAGGCGCTGGGTGATGAGGGCAGGCGGATCCTGGCAGTGTTGGCACGGGTCTGGGAAGCTCTACTGGGGGCTCTGGGTGACCCCAGGAGCCCTGTGGCTCTCAGGACCTGCCAGAGTCTCTCTGCAGCCAGAGGAAACCAAATGAAAGAGACTCTTGACCTTCTTTATTCTTCCACCAGCCCTTTCTTCTTGTATCCTGTCACTTCACTTATGCTTTGTGCTGGTAGTGTTCCAGGAAATGGATGATTTTGTTTTGATTTCGAGTGAGTATAACATTTCTCTGTGTGACTCATGAGTGTGACAAGGGTTTTCTGATAACTGCATGTAGCTCTTACCTGCAATTTACCTTGTGCTATTTAGGGGCTAAAGATCTGTGCTGATTGGTGTGTGTTATTTCATTACCTTCCCTATTCCTGTTGAGTCTATGTCTTTCTGCAGTGCTTCAAATCCAGTAACCATGTAAAAAGAGGCAGGTAGGCTTTTTTCTCTGACAAATTTCATCTGGAAATCAGTCCTAAATCCTGCTGTGGAAAGCACTGTCAATGCTGTTGATTTGAAAAACTTCTTGTGGTTGTAAAGAAAAATACCTGCTTAAGCCTCAGAGATAGATCAGCCTATTGTCATGCCCAGCCCCAAAAACTTAGCAGTTGCCAGAGTACTCAGAAAATATTCATCTTGCAGACAAAGATCCCTAGGCCTCCCTTTGTTATTTTGTCAAGTTGAACAGCAGGAAATTGTGAGCAGACAAAATAAGGGAAGTTTTTCACCACTACCTGTAAAGATGCTGCTATATGGTCTAACAGCTGCACTTTTAGTCCCTCCCTTGGTGTTTTCTGGGATCTGTGTGAGGTTTCTAGGAACAAGTTGTTACCTTCCTCTTTGCAATATATGGCTTTCATCCACCTGGGCCATGGGGAGCTCTCACACACAGTGCAGCACCCAGAGAAAGAAAGTGTTCTGCAGAGGTAGCTGTTTCTCAGTAGTACTGGCTCAAAGGGAAATATTCTTAGTCTCTCTTAACTTTGGGCAGTGTGGTGGGCTGACCCTAGCTAGGTGCCAGGTGCCCACTAAAGCTGCTCTATCATTCCTCTCCTCAGCTGGACAGGGGAGGGAAAATGCAATGAAAGGCACATGAGTCACAATAAGGACAGGGAGAGATAATGCACCAGTCATTGTCATAGGCAAAAAAAGACTAAACCTGGGGAAATAAATGTCATTTACTACTACAAATCAGTGTAGGCTAATGAGAAATAAAGTCAAATCCTAAAAACACCTTCCCCTCAACCCCTTTCTCTGGGCTGAATTTTATTCCCAAAATCTTTACCTCTTTGCCACCAGCAATGCAGGGGAATGGGGACTATGATCAGTTCATCACGGGTCTCTGCTGCTCCTTCCTCCTCAGGGGGAGGAATCCTCACACACTTCTCCTGCTCCAGTGTGGGTCTATCCCATGGAAGACAGTTCATAAACTTCTCCAGTGAAGTGAGTCCTTCCCTCGGACTGCAGTTGCTCATGAACTGCTCCATTCTGGGTCCCTTCCATGGGGTGCAGACCTTTAGGAACAGACTGCTCTGGCCTAGGGTCTCCCACAGGGTCCCAATTACTGCCAGTAAATCTGGTCCAGTGTGGCATCCTCTCTCCACAGGGTCACAGGTCCTGCCAGAAGTCTACTCCAGTATGGAGTTCTCATGTGGTCACAGACTCCTTTGGATATCCATCTTCTTTGGTATGGGGTCCTCCATGGACTGCAGGTGGATATCTGCTTCACCATGGACCTGCTGTAAGGGGACAGACTGCCACACCATGGTTTTCACCATGGACTGCAGGGGAATCTCTGCTCCAGTGCCTGGAGCATCTCCTCCCTCCAGTTCTTTCCCTGACCTTAGTGTCTGCAAGGTTGTTTCTCTCACGGATTCTCATTCCTCTCTCTGACCGCAGTTCTTTTTGAATCTGTTATCCCAGAGATGCAACCACCATCGCTGATGGGCTCAGCCTCGGCCAGTGGCAGGTCTGTCCTGCAGCCAACTGATATTGGTTCTGTCAGTCATGGGGGAAAACTTCTAACAGCTCTTCACAGACGCCACCCCTGGAAACTTCCCCCTCACACAGCCTAACCCTTGCCATGCAAAGAGAACACAGGCAAGGGAACAAGGCTGCAGCTTTTTGTATTCAGTCCAATTCAGAGCTACCTCATGAGCCATTCGGAGAAGCAAATGCAGTCCCTGTTCTGAAAATGAAGCATTACTGAAACAGATGGAAGGGGACTTGAGCCTATTACTGCTCCTTGAAGCTTCCTGATAGACTGTCCCCAGACTTCAGGAGCTGCCAGTAATCTTATTTTTTCCAGATTCTTGGGTCAGAGGGGCTAGAAAATCTTGCCCATTTTTTTTTTTTTTT
>VXAU01002292.1:1776165-1859913 GCA_013399695.1 Formicarius rufipectus
TTTTTTTTTTTTTTAAATCACCTGGTGCTTAAACCATATGTCTGTTCCTGCAGTTCTTTTAGCTTTAATTCCCCTTGGCTTTTGCTGACAGAGAAACAGATCCTAGCACTTGGGGACTGCTGCAGTGGTGCTTGTGCTTGTCCCCTTCACCCTCCCATGCTGTGGCTGCCGAGCAGAGGGTCTCTGTGGGGGCAGCCTCTGCTCCTCTCTGTGCAGCTTTGTGCAAGACAGCTGCTTTTCAGAAACTCTCAGGCTTGAAACTCCACAGAAGTTACGGTTCAGCAGGCTTGACTGTGACTTTTTGTCACAGCTGTCAGTGTAGGTCAAGGAGAGATGAAAGAAACGGGGTTGAATGGAAAGGAACTTGCTGTGCTTCAAGCCCCCAGCCTTGCTGTGCTGCCTTGGGGGAGAAACGGCATTTCTGTCTTTCATAGGCAGCTCCCAAAATAATTCCAAAATTAACTTATTATGCATAATTCTAGTATTCAATACATTATTATGGTTGCCTCAAATATTTTGGATGCTCAAACTGAAGTGGTTTTGCTTGAGTTTCTTTTATTATTTGATTTAGTTTGATTTTGGTGGGTTTTTTTGCTTCAAAGAACCTAGTGCATGATAATCCAGCACATTTCTAAAAGGGAAAGAAGACAAAAGAAGTAGTTTTCTATTATACTGAAGACCAAGACTGTGGCAATGCAACAAGGCTGATTTTACAGCCAGAGCTGATATGCTAATCCATCATAAAGAAAAAGTCTCAAGGAGGCAAGTAGTGAGTTTCTAAAATGTATGATAAGGGAGGAGGTATCTCTATAATAAAATTAAAAAAAAAAAACACCAAAAAAACAAAAATCAAACAAACCCCCCCCCCAAAAAAAAAAAACAACAAAAAAAAACCCCAAAAAACCCCCAAACCAACCAACAAACAAAACCAAAACCAAAAAACAAAAAAACAAACAAAAAGCCAAAACCCAAACCAAACCAATGAAAACAAAACAAAAAACCAAAAAAACAAACAAAAACCAACACAAAAAAAGAAGCAAACTACAAACAAAAAATGGCTCATTTATCATTAAAAAAAATTATAAAAGAGGATTGAATTTTCTTCCTGGTGCATATAGGACTTTTTACTATAGTGAACAAAGAGCTGGAAGTTGAGGCCAGTGGAACTGGAAATGAGGCGCTACTTGTTAGCAGCGGGTGATTAAAGCAAGCTGTCATGGAGCAGAGCATCTCTTTTTTTCTCAGAAGCATTCAGGCTTGATCTGAAACCCAAGTGGAAAATATGCTTAAAGCACTCAAGCAAACATGGCTCCAGTTAAAGCTGAGTGCTAAAATTCAATGCCATAGCAACTGCACCAAAATTAATAGCCTGTGCCATGCAGCAGGTCAAACTAGATAAACAACTGGTTCTTCCTCGCTTTGAATCCTGGATTACTTGGAAATAAACGAGTTGTAAGCATCTAAACTTGGGTGGATACCTAAACTCAGTACTTGTTATTATCTCTACCTAATCTGCCTTCTCCTGGCTGGTACTGCAGGAGTAACACCACGAATGCCTCTTTGTTGGTTTTTGAACTGTCAGGCTGTGCCAGCTCTGAGTATCTAGGCTAAGCGTTCCGCAGCAAGCAGAGCCCAGGGCCAAGTATTGAACAGCCAGCAAACAAAAATTGACCAGATGCATATTAACTGAGCAACAGCAGCCTGAAACAAGGTGCCTGGGGCTTGATGGCAACTATTCTGCAATCATGCAGTGGGCAAAGCCTGCAAAAAAATAACTAGTGCAGAGTAACCTGCTCTCGAGGGCACTGGTGGTCCTAGAGGTCAACAGTATTGAAGGCAGCAGATGATACTGCGAACAGCAGAGTGCTTTGCTGAAAAGGTGTTTACAATAATTGACGAGGGCATCCCCAAAATTATACTAATACACAGGAGGAGGACATCCACAGAATAAACTCCTTCCTCTCCACCACAAAGTGTCTTCCTATGCAAGTATACAGGAAATGAGAGTGCCTATTTTGTAAACAACTTGAAAGTACATGAAATTATTTGCATCTGGGATTTTTTTTTATCAGGGAAAAGCCAACTGGTGTGGAGGGAAAGAGATAGGTACCAATTCTTTAATAAAATATGAGTAATTTTGAAATTACTGATTTGTGTAAACAGCTCCTGGGCCCAACAGATTACAAGAAAAATACAATTCTTTCAAAAAATGCTGCATTTGTTTTGGCACTTAAAGTTACAGAAGGGCTGAAAATAGCTTGGAAGCATGGATCCCAAGAGCCACAGAACAGGGAATAAAACGAACATGCTGCTTTTATTGTTATCTCAAAAGGCTGCTGTGATTTTGATACTACTCTGTGGACTCATTTGGAAGTTTCAACACAAACTTGTTGGCATGAATCAATGTTGTTGTTAATGCCAAATGGCAGTGAGCACTTCTCTGCAAGGTTAGGAAGGGAGGCCTTGGCTTGCAGCAGTGGATTTAGGTACTACTGCTGATCTGTGTTTGCTTAATGCACAAGACTTCCTGGCTATAACATGACAGTATTCTGAACTGTCCTGGGGGAGTTGCTGAAAGGATAAAGACTGCTGACTTCTAGTGGCTCTGGGAGGGCAGCCTGCACATGGGAGACGAGGTGAGAAGAACGAGGTGTTGCTGCTCTTCCAGGTGCTTTGGTTTCAGTCGACATTAGGCATTGCTGGAGAGGAGGTTTCTCCATTCACTTGTACCAAGGGCTTCTTAGATCTTTGCATGGCCAGAGCTGCTCACTGCTCCCTGAGGTATATTGCTCCAGTCTGTGTCATCTTGTAGGGTGCTCCCGCAGTTTGATGGTGGCATGCCCAAGCTGTCCCCTTCCATTCCCTGAAGCAAGGAGGTCAGGCCAGACAGGAGCATGTGCAACAAGCTGGTGTGAACTGTTTTCTTCAGGAGCACACCCGTCAGATGTACTAAAGAAGGCTTGCTCCTCAGGAGCGATCCAAGAAGTGGGACTTGGGGTATCTTAGCCAAGGGGACTGAGAGTCACCCCTTCCATGTTCCAGGAAAGTGATGAAACCATTTAGCTATAGGTTGGGAGTGGGGTGTGGACATGACTGGATGTGATTGGACACATCTTCATAGCTCACTCTTTTGAGGCCATGAGTTATAGGGGTGAAGTAATTGGAAGATTTCTGTTACTGGAAGAGTTGTAGATGGTAACACTTTCATTCAGACATTTGTACAAATAGAAAAAAGTATTTTCTGCCTTGTATTTATCAGAGATTGTTAAATTTTGCTGTTAATCATCCATATGTAGAGTCACTCATATAAAGAGAAGCACTGGAGCTGGCATATACAAGCTCTTTAAATATTTGAATACAGAATGATGAGCTAATGCTATCCAATTCACTAACAGACTTTATGTAATTAAAGAAAGAATTTCCAGGTAATGAAAAATGACAGCACTTTCCTTTCTAAAAAAGAAACACCTCTTTCAATTAGCATGAAATAGGTATGTACAAGCTTACCAGATTACGGAAGTTGTAATAAAGATGTGATGAGGCTTCAAACACCAAAAGCTTTTCATCCCAGAGAATAACTCAAATGCCTGATAACTTTAATGACCAGTATATTCTCACAGAGAGCGAGTACCAAAAGCTGTAATTTTGCAGTTTAACTTTGATAGCTGAATAAGGTCTGGGGTGCATTAATCATTTATTCCTCTCTCCTCCCACCAATAGCTTATATAACCATCTTTTCTGAAGGTATCCCAAAACTAAGTGAGCATAGGTGCAAATGAAAACTGCCCTGTGGCTGTGCAGTGTGTTTGTACCATGCAAATAAAGCAATTCTCAAAGGCTCACTGTAAATGCCAACGTTATATGCTTTATTTTTAATCAAGTAATTCTTTTAAACCTCACAATATCCATGACTGACAGGAAAAAAAAAAGACATTAGGCATGAAGTGAGAATATAAAATACGATATGTAGAAAGGCAATCAGTGCTTTAGTCCCTCGAGACAGTAAACAGGTGAAATGACCTTCCAAACTTTAACTCACGGTCTTTTTCTTAAACACAAAATTCAAGTGATTTTTCTTTTATTTCACCTTGTAAACAACATACAGTCAAAATGGACAATGAGGTAATCTATACTACAGAAGATAATTTAAAAACACTAGATAAGACACAGTATTAAAGACATAGAGAAATCAGTGTTCACTTTGGTCTCTAGTATGGTTATTGTTATTATTACCACAAACAACACATACTAGTTTAAGCCAGTCTGGTGATGTCTGTCAGACAGTTGTTGCTTAACTTAGTAATTCAAGAGGTAGTCAAAACCATTTGTAAAGTCAACCATCTTTGTAAAGATGGTTGCTCATACATTTCGTTTAACAACAATGGTAGCAAATACCTTGCTACTTTTCAACATTCTCAGGAAAACACTGCCACAGCTGCTAATATACAGCTCCAGTTTACATAAAAAAAAAAAAAAAAGAAGCATGTGTTCATAGATCAACCTCTACAGTTGTAACAGGGGTAACACAACCACCAGATCTTAAAGAAGAGGCTGTTGATATACTAAGCAAAATAAGATTGAAGCATTTAACAAGGCTCTGCTTGTTTCTAAAGCAATACTCAAATCTCATTAAGACTTCTAGAAAATTAAAATCAGTGCATCTGCACATGTACATATCTTCCCAATTACTTTTATATCTAGCTCAGGGGAATACATATATATTTTTTATGATAAACATTTCTTACAGATAAATTAATTAAATTAAATTTAAGACTCAATGAGATTTCCATGTTCTTTTATAATTCTTCTTACAAAGAATGGTACAAGATCTATAAGCACTTTTTTTTTTTTTTTTTTTAATGGGGCTCTATTAACAAAACTAAGTACGACCAATCAGGAACTCCAGGATAACACTGATGCAGAGTAAATTGGCTGAAGAAGGTGGCCTGAAAAGGGAAGTGGTACGATTCAAATGTGGTGTTTGGCACTCCCTGAAAGCTGGCTAAAAGCAAAATATTGCCAATCGTATTATACTGTCAGATTTACCATTAACTGCAGCATAAAGTTATTTGGCTCTTCCTCCAAATACAAGTCTTCCTCATGACCTAACTTCTGTAGCATGTAATTAAATACCATGACCTCTCCTTGGGGAAGAGTAAAGAATACCTCGCAATGTCCCTTACAATCAAGTCAAGTATTTTTGGGTGGGGAAATGCGAGGCAGAGAGATTCATGCTCCAGGTTTAACCTCATCTCCACTATGGTTAAGAGAAAAATACATCTCTCGAAGCAGATATTTGAACTATTTCTACTCAAACTAGTTTTATTGTGAAGCGTTCTAGCAAGGACAAGCTGGTGAATAGAGGGAAATTTAGCCTGAGCAAATGCTGCAGAATATTAATTTTGTCCTTAGACATGAAGGAAGAACCCCAAACTCAGTCTGTGCCTCCTCCTTTAAAAGGTTCTTTGCTTATTTGGAGCGCCCTATTGAAGGAGAATAACTAGATTTTTTCCTACTGCAGCCCAGTTCTAAGCAGTTCCCTGCTGCTGCTTGTGCTGCTGTACGTTTAACTTACACATGTACATTTTTGTCTCTTCTGGAGCTGCATTTATTTTTGTGAACAGTGCCCATAATACTCTAGACAGAAAAATAAAAACTTTCAAAAAAATGTTTGAAAATGTCTCATAATTTCAAATGGATGCTTCATCTTAAGTATTTGCCATAATGTCTGCAGTGGTGAACTAACAGTTACATATTTAGTACAGATAAAAAGTATGTACCATAGATCAACAGCCACCTTTAAGGCTAGAGCAGCACAAAGGTGTGTTTATGCAGTAAATATGAGGTAGCCATTTGCTGTAAACAGAATAATAATTTTATTGTCACCTATGTAAACAAAGAAGGATTGATGCTTTTGTGTTTTTATTCTTCCCCCTCCACCCCTCTGACCCCCATCCCTCCCCTCTTAGAAAAGGCAAGCAGCAGTAACTCCAACTTGGAAGTCAGTGGGAGCTATGGTTGCTCAGCATCTCTGAAACCTCAGATCCCATGAATGCAAAGACACAGATGCTCACACAAGCAACCAGTACGGAATACCACTTTACCATTTCACAGGAACCTATAATACAAAATGCTGCAATCTGATTATCAGAAATGTAGGTCTATGTCAACTCAGAGGTAGTTACTAATATCAGTACATAATACTTATATAGAGATAAAAAAGTCTAAGACTATTGGTTTGTTCTGAGTAAGCAGGTCTGTAGACTATTCTGTAAAGAAAAAACATCACATGGTATATTCCCTGAGCAAAGTTCTTTGTCCTGAGTATGTTATGTAACAGTGATAACATTCTAATATATAAAAATAAAACCTCAAGCTTTCAACAATAAGATAGGGTTTGGTATGTGCTCTTAGCAGTTCAGTCTGACTTTGGTGCACACAGTGATTTCTAACAGCACCAATAATAACCTGCGTGTTGAAAATATTTCCTTATCTCAGCTCTGAACTTCTTACATATAAACAGGGAATGACCAGTTTTCAAATCCACAAATGCCTATTTCTATAAGGAACTTTGGTTTAAAACTTCAAAGTGACCTAAGTTTTGCATCTTTGCTGTTTAACCTGGTTTTTACACCAACTAGAAGGTTAAGCAATGCCACTTTGATTTGTCTACATAATTTAAATAAGTTTACTATCCTTACGTAAGGCAAGGAAGTTCTCTATAGATATATCACATTCAATATCGTCAAAGGTAAGCTTTGCATTAGCATACTGAGAACTTCAGCATAAACCTCGAGATTCTCGCAAACACTGGCAAGGAATTCACACAAAAGAATTCTCTTGAAATTGTGCCCTTCACTGAGGCGTTTGATTATTACCTGTTTACTGAAGCAGCAGCAGCACCAGTAAAAGTCTCATCTGGCAGGACAAGTGGGAAGGGGAAGGCCACATAATGAGCCTGCTGCATACCTGTTGTAACCATCAGCTGTAAAAGAGTTACCACGGGTAGGACTTTGGCTCACTGCAGCCCTTCATGCAGGCTGTTTCTTTAGTTTGATTATCCGAGCTTAAACCTACCCGACACTTTCAAGCTTTAACAGCCTGTGTTTATTGCCAATGTTAAGGATTATACAGGTTTCTCTAATTAACTTACATCCACAATGGGATTTGTCAGAGTACGTTATCTTACGTATGACTTGGTAATTCAAAAGTTACAAATGGAAAGCGACTCAAAGTTTTGATAGGCTCCAACTCTATTAACCCCGAGCAAGGCCTGCAGCCCAGGGAGTCTCACTCTGAGGCCACCAATCTTTCTCCTCTTTAACACAGAAGTGTGTGGTCCTAGTGCACTCTGGACAAAGGCTGGTCAACAACAGCCTCCAGTTCACAAGAGGCAGATGATGCCCAGGGCTTCTGGCAAATTTGCAGGTCCCTTCAGTCACGCTGGTCTGCACACATGGTGTATCATCAGCAAGGGAGGCTGACTGAGCAACCCCAACTACCCATCCACGTTTATTCTTAAGAAATTACTTAGCCCAGGATCTCATTAACTTTGCATTTTGTTTTCTTTAAAATCCAAACAGACAACAACAGAAAACAAGGGGGAACACCCTTCAAATTGAGGGATACTACTTGGGACCAAGAGAAATTGCTGCTGCTGCTGCTACTACTGCCACCAAGGTCCCCTAAATGTTCACAGAATATAACGGGCTAAACAAGATGGTGTCCTGATACCACTCAAAAGGGCCTGTTTGGTAACAACTTATACATTCTCCCCTACACAACAGATATCTAAATGACAGTTACAACCATATTAATTTAACAGAGTGGTTTGAGAAACCAGCACAGAAACTACACATTCATTGTCTTTTCTGGAGCTTTAAACTCCTCACCAACAAAGGGTGGTGGCAATGAGAGCCGTGTTGAGTCATGACACTGCCCTGCACCGGTATGGGGAGGGGTTTTGATACTCAGTGGAGATGAAAAAGAAAATAACTCAAATTGATGGCGTGGGGGATGTCTTAGCATCTTTAGTACCATACAGCAGCTTTAAAATATGAAAGTATCCTTTGGTTCACAAGAGAAGTAACAGTCTTGATCTCAATTCTCTGTGCGGTTTATCAGGTTTGGTGTGTTTCTGAGATTGAGTTTTCTTGTTTGGTTTTTGAAGATATTTGGAAACAGGTTCTAGGAATGAGTTCAGGAACGTTTACAGATACTGTGCCTACTGCTTCACAGTAATGTCTTGTGAGAGCTGGAGGATGATCTGACGGAAAAATATATATTTATAGATATGTACACATACACACACACACACACATGCTCACTCATACACACATACAGACAGTAAAATGTAATGCACCCTGCTCACATGTATTTTGCTTGGAGTGATTTGTCTATTAAAGAAAAAAAATTCACAGTTCCTCAACAGTAGTTAAAATTCCAGGTCAGCTATTGATAATGTAATTATTTCCCCTGTACTTGCATGAGGTAGACATCCCAAAAGGATAAAGAAAATGGAACAATACGACAAACATTAAGTTTTTTTCCTTTTCTGAACAGAAGGCCCCTTTCTGTTCGGTTCTTCAGGCGATGCAGACAACTTACTTGATGACGCTTCCTGTGGTGACCTGCCCGAGCGCTCCAAGACCTCCGACCTGCCTTCCTGAGAGTATGATGGAGACGAGTAGCCGTGCGTTCCTCCCGCTTCTCTCAGGAAAGCAGAAGTGGAAGGCTGCGGTTCAGCTTCGTGTCTTCCCTGAGAACTAGTGGGCTGCTGCGAGACAGTTTTATGGGGGCAGTTAGCCACCATGTGCATGATGCTCTGACAGTAATGGCACTTCTTTGGCTGCGGAGGTAGACTACATTCTTTAGCGTGGTGGTCCAGGCCACCGCAGTTGTAGCATCTAAAACCAAAGAGACACACAGTTAAGTTATGCAAGGCAGCGTCCAGCGGAAAGGTTTCGTGGGCACGGGCTCCGGGCCCACTAGAGGGCACCCAATCTCCAGCCATCGCCGACCCACCGGCTCCTCTCGCCCCTGTGCTCGCAGCAGAGCGGATCGGGCAGACCCGGTGTCCCAGCGCCCGACGGGCAATCCTGGTTTTCCAGCCCCCGCCGGGCGGTCCCGGAGTCCCAGCCCCTGCCGGGCAGTCCCAGTGTCCCACGCCCTGCGGGCAATCCCGGCGTCCCAGGGCCAACCGGGGCGAGCAGCGCGGAGCGGCGGCACCGGGGCCGGTCCACAGCGAAAGGCGCCGCTCGGAGATGCTCGGGCTGAGCCGCAGCCGGTCCCGATGGACGCAGCGCTTCCCTCCAGTGAAACCTAAACTAGAGGAGGGACGCGGTGCCACGAGCCTGGCTCTGGCTCCGTCCCAAGGGCCCGGCACCTCCTCTGGCTCAGCCAAGGCGCGGCCAGGCGAGGCTCTGTGCCAAATCTTTACAGTCGGGGGCAGAGGGTTTGCAATGGCATTTATGGTTTCTGTTCAAAATAAAATCAGTAAAGCCCGGCAAGAGTCCTAAACCAGGGCTGGTTTGTTTTCTCTCAAAACTCCCAAGCCACGTGCGGACGGCTGTGAGCCGGAGTGCCACTTTCCAGGGGATGCGCTGCCCGGGAGCCGAGGGATGCAGAGTCTCCTCCAAGCAGCACGGGCAGGGCCTCCCCCCACTTCCCAAACATGACTGAAACCCACAAAGACTCTTCTATTAACCTTGTTAGCCAGGGGAGTCCTGAAGAAATCTCCAGCAATTCCTTATTGAATCCTTTGTAACACACACCACGAACGCCAGTTATTGGATTACATTATTCTAACACAAGATACAAAGAAATAATTACACGCCTTTGGCACGGTGACCTTATGTGCACTATGAGCTTTCTATTTTGGCTATTTTTGTATGGTTTTTGTTTCTTTGTTTTATAAATCTTGCACTGAATGCATAGATATTTGAGTTGTAATACTCTAACATGCTACTGGAAAGAATTAAAGCAATAATTTATTTTTTCCCCTTAAACATCAACTAATTGAAAAAAAAAAATTGTTCAAATATTTGCCTGTAGAGTCAACTTCAGGATTAAAAATAAAGACTGTAACTATAACTAATTATATATACAAAATAATGCAACATATTCTGGCTTGAGCTCGCACAAAAATATTTTAAATTTTTAGATTTCTGTAAAGTAACAAAGCACTGTTTCACCTAGTATTTAATGGTACCTGCTAACTTTATCCAAAATCAAGATGTTTAGCCCATGCAAAGTTTTTCAGCCAGAGGCTGCCCTAATGAATTTACCTTGAAAAGAAATGCCATTGATAAAACCTGTGTGATTTTTAAAGATTGCAAAATGATTCTTAATATTTGCAAATGCACTCCAAGAAATAATCCCTTGCACTTTCCTCTTCATATCTCTTTGTCAGTAGTAGCAAGATACTAACCATATCTTTATTTCCACAGACAAATGAAAAAACTGCACAAGCTGCTCACAGCATCTGCATGTCATCATGCCCTACAAGACTGACCTATAATTTAAGCAATTTAAATGATGAACAAAACTTTACTATCCTTTCAGAAATTACTGTAATTATATTGCTGTATCCTTCCCTAAAACTGAGAAAGAAACACAAAACAAGAAACCAAACTCCGTAAGTGAACTCTGCAATTTTACAACTGCAATAACATTATTTTAGGTGAACTGGTTCCATATCACCACTGCACTGAAGTTTGATGTCACTTTTCAATGGAATTTGAAGACTAGTCTCTATGTACATACTACAGACTAACCCATGAAGGGTCACACAATACAAAGCTTCTCTTGAATCACAAAGAAAATAACATGTACAAGTCCCATTATCACTTAAGTGTTGATTTCCCTAGCACAGGAAGGAAAATGAAATGATAAATATATTGTAAATATATATATATATTGTAAAATACCAAAACACCAAGCTTTTTTCTATAATAAAATAAATAAATAAATAAATATTTGCAAGTTATCAAACAATATCCAGCTGACTACTTTTCCCAAAATCACTGCAGGTATTTTCAATTAGGTACACCTCACTTAACAATAGCATTCAGTCTTCTTAACTGGCATTCAGCTATGTTTCTACTACAAGCTTTCTAAACATCTTCTGGATAAAAAAAAAAAAAGCAAATAGAACTTGGAATTAGGGAAACAAAAGAAAACGAACAACAAAAAATCCTTAAGGGTTTTACTTTCTCCCCTTCCAATAAATACACATAATAATTCACAAATGTGATATCGATTTAGGTTGTATTAGATAATATTTATTATTATCTTTGTCATCAGTTTCTAGCAATGTACTTCTTCCTGGGATAAGTACAGTATAACACAGTATGGGAATGTGCAGACATTCTGGAAATTGTCTATTTTACCATAATTCAGAATACAAAATTTTATAGCTGTGAATGCATTCACACTTCGTTTTTTCTCCTGAATAACACATGTATTTAGAATGGCTTAAAAAAGGAAAAGTTTGAAAATAAGTTAAAGTGCCTCAATAGCTGGGTAGGCAGTAGCCATGGACACATAATTTTAACCATTCACTTTGGTATGCACTGTGTTATCCAATTCAGTGAACCATTTCACCTCATCAGTTGACCAAGAACCTGCTGTCAGGCCCCTGCTTACACTGAAGTGGCCTCCATAACCTTTTGCATATATATTTATCAATACATTCTATCTGCAAAATACTGTAATTTCTTGCATTTATTCAAATCACCACTAAAATGCCACAATAAAAGAAAATTCTTACCAGGAGAAGTAGTGATTAAACTATGATTTGGCTTTTTGGCAATGTTTTTCGCTACCAAACAACAGAAGCATCTAGCTAAAGTGTCGAATTAGAATATACATGTGCCAGCCAGGGTGTGCCCGGACTTAAACAGGAGGGTAGTATTTATTCAGTTCTTTTAGCTGTTTGTTCATTCCTTGTCAATCACTCTTGCCAGAAGAACAGATCACACCTAGCTCTGAAATGCCTTCCATATCAAGGGATTTACACCAAAATGGAAGTGGTCAGACACCTCAGGTACCACATGGTATCATCCACAGCGTTCAAATACAGTATTAACCCTTTTGTTCTGAAAGCTTCAACTCTTTGCTCCTCTCCACTGAGTGTACTTAGGTTACATCATAATGAAACCTAATAGCATATGATATATACATATGAGCTTACACATTCACATCTCTATATATATAAATACATAGAACAATATACAAACTGACTCATAAGAAATCTAGGGAATTTTCATCTGACTGTGTTCCCAGAAACTCTGTATTAGTATGACCACAGCAAGTATTTCTTCACCTCAGAAGCACTATAGAAATAATGTATGTTAGCTTAAATACAATATAAAAGTTTATATGTAAATTACATAATGAGATGAATAAAATACAAAAAGCCCTTAAAAGTGCAATTATAATAGATGCAACTCTTACAAAGAAGCAAAAGCAAGAAGGATTTGTTAAAATAGGACTGTTTGTCTCACAGTAGGCTTCTGTGATTTACTAGGTAGCTTCAGGCTCAAAAAAATAAAGTGGTGGCAATTATCCTAACAGGAATCCTTTCTTCACCACAGCATTGACAGAAAGGTGAATGAGGGTGATTTTTTTATATGAAAAGATGAACATTTTAATAAAAGAACATGTTGAGGAACTTGTCCAGCATTCTATTTCAATACTCTCAAAAAACCTGTAACGTTAATGCCTACTAACAAAGAAAGAAGAGAGCATATAACAAGGTTAAAAAAACACTCCTAAATTCTACTTCATTATGGATTTGTGATTGCATAGAACTATACATATTAAAGGAAACATGAACAAGCAAAAAGTGTACAGATTTCAACAGAAGCTATGGTGTATTAATTGCCATAGGCAAATGATGGAAATTCATTAGGAGTACTCAATTTCACAAATAAATGCAAATGCAAAATAAAACACTCTCTAGTTCTCAGCTTTTCCCCCTTTCCCAGCAGTTAAATCCTGGGAAGTTACCTGCAAACCCCAGTCTCAGACTATTTTAAATAACAATAACTCCAGCCTTGCAAATATGTTCACCACAGTAACTTAACAGACCAGCTGAGCTAAGCAGTAGGCAGGGCAAACACAACTGCTTACTTCTTTGTGCTGTTTTATAATATAATTCGGATGATAATCTGATACATATGACAAGTAGAGAATAATATGTGTGACTCTGCACTAATATCTGTTGAGAGAAAAAGCTTTAAAATTACCCTGATAATTTACTTAGGGGTGGAGGAGTGGGGAGTGAGGGGTTAATATCTAACAGGGATAGGAAAGGGAGAAAGGGTACTGTCAGCGGAAGACTAAAATAATTCATCAGAATATACCTCACACCAATTCCTCTTCTGTTTTTCCTTTCTGAATGCTATCAGACAAGGATAAAAAACCTTCTTGGCTAACAATACTACATCTAGCAACATTAATGCCTTGAAAAATGGCACATGTGCATGTGACATGCTGTTATAATACACTGATGCCAACTATGCAGTTAAAGAATAAAGGAAATGTTTAAAATTGTACCTAATTGAGCTGTGGTTTTAGCCATTTCTTTCACCACATACCTAAAGAAAGGCAGATGGAACATGCAGCAGATCACTTCAACTCCTCTATTTTTGTAAAGGGCTGTAAGGGGAGGTTAAACTATCCACGATTTAACAGAAATATGGCTCTGAGACATAAATAAGATATTTCACTCTTCTAGGGCCTCTGCGACTTGTCTTGAAAATGAGGCCATGGGGATGCTTCTGGCTACTGGATATGAATGCTCAGAAAACCTCAGGGTGGAGTGTACCTGCTCAGACACCACCTGCACCTGGGATGAGTGAGAAAGACCTTTGACACCTCAGCAGGACTGAAGGAGGTCTTTGGGACTCTCAAGGATCTGCTAACTTCAATTTGGCTTTGAGACAACGAGAAAGGCCAAGTTGGGTGGGACTCTGAATAATCTGGACTGGAAGGTGTCTCTGCCCATGGCAGGGGAGAGGTTGAAAACTAGATGGTCTTTAAGGTCTCTTCCAACCAAAACCATTTTATGATTCTATGATAAATACAAGTATATTTTAATGAGTTACTTATATATTCCAGTAACCGTATCTTGGATATCAAATCTGTCACAGCAGCACCCATAGACTGACAGGATCACAGGTGACTGCTGCTAAGCAGGCACCTCTTTTATATTACAGTATTACAAAAAAAAAGAGTAAGCATTTTTGCTTGATACAGCTATAATACAAAAATCCTCCTGGCTGAGAATCCTACACTTAGAAGTGAAAAACAGCCAAAGTTTGAGTATTTTTTAAAACAGACCATTACTCTTAAGTCTTCAAACAGTGCACACAGACATCATTTTTTTACAGCAAGAAATGCTGAAACTAAATATGAGGCTGCAGTCATTACAACTTAAAAACAAGCAAAAACTGTCCCTGAAAAATAAGTAAGTTTGGTCAGCTGCCAAGGCAACAAGCTGCAGGAGCCCATAGTAAGGGAAGAATGGGGGAGATGTTGGAACTCCTACACTGGCTATTGCTGACACTTCGTCTGCCACTTTAACTGGGCGATTCCCTTGCAGGTATTGTTTTGGGAGGTTCACCCCCACCCTCTTTCCCCGCCTTAAGTAGTATTAAATCCCAGAAAATACAAAGCCAGCCTGTGTTTTTTAAACAAAATCATGGGGCACAGAAAGAAGCCTCACCACTGTTCATGGCTGAGCTCCCTCACTGCCAAGCTGTACCCTACAGCTGGACCACTCTCGACATCCATGGGGAATTAACACGCTAAAATGTGGCTCAGCTTTTTTGTTTTTAAAGGATGAAAACCACTGGCGAGTTAATACGACACACACAAAAATGCACTGAATGTACACACTCTGTTCGTGCCCTCTGAGGGGGAAATTCACGGAATGTTTCTGCTCACATGCACACTGCTGGGGTTTACACAATTCTTTTATCAACCTTTAATTCTTAAACTGTAGTTGAATGCAGGAGAGAATACAGGTAACTTTGAAAGCACTCTAATAAGGTATTAGCATTCAAAACAATGAATACTGAAATACCACTGAAAAAATAATTTAAAGTCCAGTGAAATTATCTTGTTAAATAAACTAGAGAATGGAACGTTTATCTTCATCAGAGCATTTATGGTGTGTCCACCAAGCCGGCAGAAAACGTCACTAACACTAAAACCTCATTTACCATTCCACGGAGAAAAAGAAAAAAAAATCAGTTTAATCTTAAAATTGTAATTATTTTTATCCAAGAATGTTGTAAAACAGTGTATTATCAATTCACAAAATGGCATATTGGTGCCACATTTAAATTTGTGCTGGTCCTGTGAATGTTTGCTACCCTGACTCCCCCCCTTCATTCAAAACACTGTGCAGAGGCAGCATGCTGGGAAAGTTAATTGCAGGCTGGTGTTCTTCAGTAAAATTCAGTTAGAAAATTTCCTCTGCTTTAGTAGCTTTTTGAGATATATAACAGAAACGTAATTTAAAAAAAACGTTAACCCCCTAAAGAAATAAAGATGAACTAAAATGAAAATGCTCACCTATTTATCATGCAAATCTTACAAGTCATAATAATGTACCAGATATCCAAGACTTTCAGTTTTGTGAAAAAAACCCCAGTGGTTCCTCCATCTTTTTAAGCTTGCCTTCTTTCATCTCACAGATAGCCCCAGCACTCTGACACAAACTCACTGACTGCAGAGCTTCCAAAAGCGCACAGTGGAATATTGATAATGTTTACTCTTGTTACAAATAAATAAATAAAAATGCTCTGTTGTAAACTCATCAGATCGACTAGTTTTCTGTGGTTAGTTCTAAATCAATCTATTTTCCCCAGTGTATCACAGAAGTAATATCAATAGGCTACCGTCCTTTGTTGCTTGGGTTTCCCCTCCCCCTCCCCCCCAACAAAGAAGCTGACAAACAACGTGGGGCATTTGCCTGATAAATCAGGCTTGTCAGGATGCAATTTAGCTTAAGTTTGTGAGAAAATAAAATGGTTTAAAATCTGCTAATATGATTTTACTGGAAGGTAGGGATTTTTTTGCTGGCTTTTCTTTTTTTTCCCCAAAGAACCAAGAACAGCAATGAAACAGAAAGATGGTTCAAAATGCACAAAATACAGTCTTTCTCTCCACAAAAATAGAAAGGACTACAACAAAGAGCAGGTCTTAAAAAATAACTTTAACGATGTCATTTCCATTCTTTCTTCCTTTCCATAAAACCTTACTCCTGTTATTCACTCAGCCCTCTTCACAGGCATGGAGGAAAATTATTTTTCATAATCACATAAAAATCCTCAGGAAATGCATCCTCATGGAGGAATGCTTTGGATGTATTTTCATTTATTACAACAAAAGGGGTTTCTGTGTATTAAGAGCTAAAAATTCCCGAATTAACATTTTAAAAAGTGAAGTCCTTTTTTCTAAATAAGAAGAAAGATGTTTTTGCTCCAGTCGTAACAATATAGCATAGAAAGCATGTATATATTTTAATGGCTCTAACCCATTCAGATAAAGCAGATACAAGATCAGCAATGGGTTAAGTAAATTAGGTTTTAAACAGTCATGCATCACACATTTCCAACGTGAAATGTTATACCATGATTTCAAGTAAGTCTACTACTTGATCTTTTTGCACAATGAAACCACAGACACAAATATTCTCAAATACAAATTTTGGTGGGAATAATAAAAGAGTTTTAAAATTAAAACAGCTCTGTATGCTATAATTTTTTTTAAAAGCAAGCCTTTTTCATCGTTCATGTTGGAAGAAAGGCTGCCCAAGGCCTGCTCTGGGTATCCCTGCAGTATGTACCCATATCCATCTGCAGCCTATTGCCACCGTGCCCTGGGATGCAGTGCTGGGCAGGCATGGGGCTGGCAGAACTAGGCAGACCTAGCTGCCCGTGTCTGAAAGCACTGCTCGGTGCCCTTGTTTACAGAAGCATAGTTAGGTAACTCTAGAAGCCTTCCCAGAGATGGCTGGAGCCTCCTAGCCATGTGGATAAGGATGCACGCTGCATAAAACCGGCTCAACTCTTTCTGGGTCAGTGAGGTGCTGTTCATGAGCTAAGAGGCACGCCTGACCTTATCTGCCTCTCAGCAGAGCTGGTTCCAGGGTTTCCACATCCAGTGATCAGTTAATCCACAGATGAGATAAAAGGGCAGTAGGTAACTGGGAATCAGGTGCTAAAAACTGCCATTTCCCTTTTGTTCCTTATTTTATCACTAACATTAGCAGCAAATACTAAAAACACCAACACCTCTCAACAGCAGGAAACAGCAAATGGCATCCTGGCAGTAGGCTGGAGTACTGAAGCGAGTAGTGGTAGAGAAAGAGGAGGAAGAAAGACACTATGGAAGTTCAAAACATATTCTTATTCTTTAAACAGCAGCTGAAAGTCATATGACTTTAGGTATCCCATATAAATCATTATCACGCACAAAGTTTCACAAATATCTGGTAACAGGAGTATGGAGTGACTTAGATCTAACCTTGAAGTGGATTCTCGTATTACATTCACTGAATTAGATGACTTGCATGAATATAGGCTTCACAAATGTTAAGGATTGCAGGATTTGACCACCAGCTCACATTTTCATCTAATTCTTCAGAAATAAAGGGATGGTTACTGCCGGACACATTCTCTATGAGGAGGCCATGCCAGCTATCTCTGTAGGGGTTCCTTCCAAAGCTCATGACATTGATAAAGTCATGTCACATGAATTACACGGAGGGCTTCCTTTCCCAACTGTGTAACCAAACGTGGTGTTGGTTTCCCTTGAAATAGCACCTATAAGCTCACATGTTCAATACCCACAAGAACAATTAAATCATTCAGATGCTCCACAGGCACATTTTACTGGTAAGGAAAATCTGCATCACTCTCATGCACTAAATGAGAAAGAAAGCAGTCACTTCCTAATTCACTTTTCTGAATCTGCATCTTAAGATGCCTAAAATGGACTATGGACTAGCTTCATATATTGACTGTATTACTAAATGGCTGTGCTGAGCATTTTCTGTGACGCATTTTTAAGAGGCTTTCAATATGTTAAAGAAAAAAATTATTTTGAAACTTTTCACATCAACATGCAGAAGCAACAGTATAGCATGAAAAGAGGATTTTGGCTGCAACAGGATTAAGCCTTATATGTTAAAGCTCTTAATTCGCACCTGAAGCAGGTATTTCTGTTGTCTCACACTGCCCGATCCCTGAGAATTATAAGAGAATTAATGCCATTTTTTACTATTCTGTCCTATCTTGCCACCAGATTTACCCTCATCATTAATTCTTGCTATAATTGTATAATTAAAAGCATGTTTGTGCATATAAAAACATTGTTAACTAAAAGTTTGGTGTTACCCTTTTCTTAGTTTGGTCTCAAAATGGCAAATCTCATATGCAGGTTTAATATTTACTTCTCTGAATTCTGTTAATTCTGTGTAGAGTTAAAAATAATGGAACATAACTGAAATAATTTCTATATGTGGTAAACAAGATAATTTTTTTGGTCTTGGTTGGGATTAAGTGATATCACACCAGTAAAATGATAACAATGAGGTCAAAAGAAGTTTTTTTAAAATATTGCATGTTTCCAGAAGCAGGGCATCTTAATGGTCTTAGTTCTGACCTCAGTCACATGAGTGTAGATCCAGAGCAATTTTGAATACTTCACTGAGCTTATTTTCTGTTAACTTTAATAGTATAACAGAGAAAACAATTTCCCACTGTGAATGAATACTGAAAAGTCACAGTGCAGTAGCCAAGGCTGGTTGAAGTGGTCAGGCTGATACAAGCTGTGAGGCAACACAGCAATGTAGGCTGAAGAGCCTCAATTCTACCTGAAAGTCTGTGTTTGCTGGTTGATGTAACATTTGAAAGCAGAACACAGCATAAATCACAAAGTTTAAAAAAGAAAACCAAAGGATTATGGCCAGGGTAGAGGAGTGATGTGTCTTCTGCCCATTTATGCTCAGCCTTTCAGCATAAGAAAGAATGAATATACGATTTCAAAAGTAAGGATATTTATACGCCAAGGACCAATTTTTCTGGAAGGACTCATGAACTCTGCATTAGGAGATTTGATAAACAGGAACCCTACACTTAAATAAAATGTTTGAAAGGAAAGACCAATTGAGATATGGGCACCCCAGTTGTGACCAATGCAGGGGAAGAACAGATTACAAGCTGGACATGGAAGGCGGTGGCCAAAGGAAAACATGATGGATATGCTCACTGAGCATGGCACAACCAGCTTTCCATAGTTTTGAGCAGAAATTTGTACCCAAGCCACAACTTCAAGTACAGAAGCCCTGAATTTACAATTTTGAAAGCAGTCACGAATCAGAGGAGAGATCAATGCCAGCTTCATATCTCATCTATCTGCTGGACCAAACAACCCTTCCGTTACCCAGCAGCACTCACTGTGCAAGGTAGGAAGCCTGCACATTAAGACTGGAAGTGCACAAAGGCAGAAAGAGCGACGTATTTTACTGCAAGCCCAGAAGGTGCTAGTGATAAATCAGACCACTGGCTGGGGTGGAAGAAGGAACGTATGTCTCTGCAGCCACTTCACTAAGTGTGCACAGGCCAACTAGGTACTGAATTCCTGTAAGAGGAATGGTTACAAGTTCTTCTGTTTTGGAGGCCAAATCCCAACTTCCGGTAAAATAAAGGATTACTCAGTTATGCTGGTAGTCTGTCTGCTCTCTTCAGATTGCAGGCTCTGGGGGCACATTAGAAGACATAGAAAGGTGAGACATACTGCAGGGGCTAGGAATAGAACATACAACATGTCAAATCTATACGATTTCATTAACCCTGACTGAGAAATTCAGTTTCTTCCTGCTTTGGTGATTATTTGCCATACTGCTACAAGGTTATGGAGACAACTCTTACTTAAGCAGTTACTTGTTCTAGTGACAGATCTTCTGTATGAAAAATTGACAGTATCTTCCTTCCACAAGACCTTAAAATATCAAGCTGAACTAGCTGAGACAGTGGATTTGAACTCACAGGTCGAGAACTGGATCTGTTATTAATTCTGGATAAATGCTCATTGCTGTCTAGAGGGAGGAGGGAGTTCAGTGACAGGCAGCATGAGGGAGGGTGGCTTCTCAGCACCAGGTCGGAGCAGGGCCCCTACCACCCAGACAGTGTTCTCCATTGGCATGAACCCTTTCATACAGCTACTCCTGAGGGGTGAAGCATGAGTGCCACAACCCTTAATCTGTGCAGTAACAAATTGTATTGGGTATCAGTGTTAGATATTTGTATTACTGCACCGTTGTAAAAACCAAACCAACAGTGTGAGGAGCTGCTTTGTAGCTGAACTCTTCACCCTGTACTGCCCAGAGCCTCTACTGCTGCCTGTCCTCTTCAGCTACAGCCTCCCCTATATCCTGTGGTGCCGCTTCCATCACTGGGTGTAACCCACCTGCAATTGGTCACTGATCCCAGTTCCCCAGAGAGTGAAGATGAGAAACCCTGTGTCTTACCTACAATCTACTTATCCTTCTTCAAAAGACTGAACAATGTCCGTTTGAAGATTACAACAACCTCCCGACAGAGGGAAGACTTGCATCCAAACATGTCTTTCTCAGTGAGTGAGGTATACGGTAAACTCAGGGATCTTTTAGAGTGCGTTAAAAGTGTGCTCACTGGCTTGGGTCATACAAGTGAAGGGGAGAACCCAGGAGCCAATCTAGCAATTCTTGAGGGGCTCAGCTGTGAGTCAGAGCACTTTGCTGTCCAGTAGAAATCCCAGCTCACACATGACACAGACAGCAAGTAAAATTTGGGGTTTTAGGCTCTTGGCAGCACCTAAATGTCAAATCTAGGAATCAAATGCCTTCTGGGATGTTGGAAATAGTCATACTTAAACAGTTTTAGCCATAGAAGACACAAGACTAGACTTTTAGAAGTCTGTTACTTCCCAAACTGTTCCTGGATATTCCCAGGAACAAATCAATTGTTCGTTTATTAAACCAACCTCACACTTAAAAACCTGAAAGGACAGAAAGCTTTGCTCCTAAATCAAGATTGTTTTGGCCCTCCTCCTTACAAACCTTCTATTCTAAGTATCCAAAATACCTGGAAATACATAATTCCACATAACCACAGAGTGAAGTGAGACTGTGTCCCCCACCCAGGACGCTGGACTTCAAGCAAAGCCCACAAATTTCCCTCAGGAAAAGTCTCATCCTTCCCAGGCTCAGAAGCTGGTGATGTAGTGTGGCATTATCTTCCTTCTCTGTCACAGGCAGCCTGTGTAACTCTGTTACGTATAATGAAATGCTTACAGGTATTTAAGTGTCTAACTCCCGCTGACTTTAGAGGCAAGCAAGGTCCTCAAAGCTTTGAGGAGTCTCTACTCCTTGGGATTATAAGGAAAGAAAAAACTGTTATGGTACAACAGAGTACAACTGTATGGTGATCAGGCCACAAACTGTCATTCACTGAACTAGTGCAGAACTCAAGCACATCCTGCACAATTCATAAAACATCTGATTTTGAAATGGATCTGCTTGTCACAGCTCTTTCACTGCTGCCCAACTATTGGCATGACAAGTCATAGGCAAGTTGTGAAAAGAAATATCAATTATATCTACAATCCAAACATTACACAGAAAATGAGGGCTATCATGAGCTTAACTGGTCTTCATATAAATGCCAAAAAGCCCGCTACATGTATTTTTCATTTCATTTTGGCAGGAAGCACAAACCTGAGAATCAGACGAAGAAAGCACAGACTTTCAATATGATACAGAAATCTGAACTATAATCTCCTCAACGAACTGTAGTGCTTAGCTTTTATTCCAGTTTTCTGCAAAACTTTGCAGAGTGAGTACCACAGCTGCTTGCTGCCTTGGCCACATCAGAGACAGCTCCTGGGGCGCCCTTCTGTTTTCATACTCTGTACTGCAAAACAAGCCAGCAACAGTATGCTGTGCCAGGCAGAACGCAGTGAGCTGTCAGGGATCCTGCTCGAATGCTGCAACTCATCCAGAACCATAAGCAGTAATCAGGACACCAGCTCAACTATTTCACACATCATTTATAGCTTTTCTTGGGGTAATGTAAAGATAAATGGAAGATAATTACTAAGTAAACAGCCTCCTTTCTGAGGACAATACTTCCAAAGGTATATGATCTACCTTCAAAAACTCCTATGGATGATCCACGTGACAATTGATGGAGTAACTAAAATGTTACCTAATTCTCAAAGGACAAAAAAAAATCACTTGATGCATTTACTTTTTCTTCTTTCCAATTTGTAGCATTTGTTTGGCTTGGTTCACATCACACCTCCAGTTCTGCGGCAAAACCATAAACCATTGTATTGGCACAACTGTGGGTGTGATAAACACTGTGAGGAGGTGGGGAGTAGATTAAGCAGTGAAATTCCCATTGTCCTCAAATGCTCCTGCCAGAGTAACTACAATGTGGAGTGGCACACTGTGTCTAGGATTTACCCCTGGTCATAGCATACACACAGGCCTTCACACAAATCTATACAGGATTTCTACCTGGGTTCATGAATTTGTCAATCATAATATTCCATTTGCCTGATCCACACCAGTAGACGTGTATATATGAAGGGTGGATGAAAGAATCACACATTCAAAGTCCAGGCACAAGATGCAGATGTTGAACTCGGTTCTGTGTGACTGTGGCTGAATTCCCTTTCAGTTAGAGACAAGGAGCTGGAAAAGAACTTAACTGGCAAAAAGTAGTTTAGCAGTATCTTTTGAGTTAAATACACACTAAATACAGCACACAGAGATGCAAATATCCCTCCTCTAAAGAAGTATGTTTTTACACCATTATTTTATATATTCCCCATAAATCAACCATCTCTATTTCACCTTAACTAATGCTTTTTTTTGTGAACTTTCCCTCCACTCACATATAGCATAGCTGGGTTGTTTCCCAGTTTATGCTTATGCAAGTTGCAGCTGGACTTGTGCTCACACTTACAGCTGGGCAACTTCCCTTCCACCTCCTTGCTGCATTATTCTTACTTCATCTTCCTACCAACTGCCATGCTTGTTGTGGAAGCATTGCACCTGTCAGGGCTCAGCAAGAATAGCTCTCTGACTCTTTTCTGAGGCTATTGTTAAGGGAGGGCTTGAGTCAAAAGCTGCTGCTCATAGAAGGAGAGTAGACTGGTAGATAAAAAGGGAGAGAAGAAGGGAATGTCAATGGTTTGTCACCAATTAGTCATGAGATGACTTCTCAGCTCCACTTATTTTGCCTGTGGTTACCTCAAATGCAGTGGGCAGGAAGCCTTTGAGTGGAGCTTGGCAACTCCGACATGCCTGTCAAATGGCATCTTACAATAATCATGGTTATGACTACGGACAGTTGCACAGTCAGAAACTAAAGTGTCATGTTTAAGGATATTTCCATCTTTGTAAGAGAGATTATAAGGCAGCACAGAGGGGCTGTGAAAGTGAGTCAGAGAGCTGGACAACAGAGTAAGAGGCAAATTACATGTCCAGAGTCACCCACACCAACCCTTGTATTAATGGCATATAATGGAGGCCATCATCAGAGACACTGGCTCACCTGCCAGAAAAGGCTGGAAGGCACAAAGCAACAGCAAGGCTGTTCAGCACTGGTGAGGTTGACTGCAACCCTTGAGGAAGCATGCAAAAGAGGAAGCTTGTCCTATCACAGCAGTACTGCACAGCTCAATAAGGAGGAAGCTCTGCATGGCATGACGCTTGCTAAAGGCCTTCCTACACGAGACTACTGACATTGCTAGGATAACTGCGAGTCAACAATATCTGCTAGTTCCATGGTATGCAAGTTTAATTGTTTAACTTTAGCAAGTTCTGCTCTGCTACTGAACTGACAATTTATGGTTGAAGGCACCCAAGATGGCTAGGTTTCTTGCTGGATTTGTCATCCAGGGCAACACTTGTCCTGCTTGAATGCCTTGAACACCTCTGCAGCAACAACAGGTGTATCCTCTCTCTGTAAATTACCTTTCATCTTTACCACTGATTCAACTGCTCAAATGCTTGTCCTACAGATTTTAAAGCAGCGTCACAACTGAATTATCAACGTTGATACTCTTTCAGTAACAACTTAATTTTTATTCAAGAATGGGACACCCTATAGGACCCTTGGGTTCCCTTGACACATCTCAAAGCCAAGACAAAGAACATGGTATCTGCAAACTGCTGTGATAATTCCAATGCCTTATTACACTCAATAGCACAGAAAATAACAGGCCAACATACCTGTTGATATACCACTGCTTCTCTACGGAAGTTTTTTAAAGGTCATTATTTGCCATGATTAACTGTGGCTATTATCTAGGTATTTTGGTAGCTCTGAAAGCAGAATGCTTTACAACAGAATACATTTACATGTATCTATATCCCCTTTAGCTTAAAAGTATATTGGAGTTTTAAGGTTACCATACCAGAAATGCTGGTGGCAGCTTTGCTCAGGCCTCTAATAATTTCTACTGTTAGCTGAATCTAGCCACTAAGATTACTGTGTCCTTAAACTATTTTGAGTAAACAATATTTGACTGCAATTCTGATTTGTTTTTTTGGGTTGTTTTTTGTTTCTTTTTTTTTTGGTTTTTTTTTTGGTAATCATTTGGCCTCAATATCTGGACTTTGCAAACAGTACTTACTGTTTTAGGTACTTACAAACTACCTAAATGCTACTACTCTGTGTCTTTCAAAGAGCATCAATACCAAATGTGCTTACCACACATCTCAGGCAACCCTTGTTGTGTGTGTTTAGAGTGGTGCTCCCTCCGGTCTGGCCCTGAAGTTAGAGCATCTGAAGTGTAAATTGTGTGTGACACAGCCAAGGAAACCCACTTTATTTTAACCTTGTTAATGGAGAGCCAGATGGAACTGCTGAGGCCACCCATTGTTCGGGTTTGCATTTTTGTGTAATGCCATGGTGTAGGTCCATAGGGCCTCATGAATTCCTCTCCTCTGAATATATACTGTGCTGTTGGAGGCACTGAAAAGATCAAGCTCTGCTCTGAGAGCAGCTGGCTTTGTATTTTTTCAAATGGTTGTTAGCAGCAGCAGCAGGTCCATTCTACTCCCCTGTTCTCCCCCTGCCCTTCTTAAAATCCTGATCTGTCGGTTCATGAGGGAAACCAAACCCTAACTCGGACCTGTGTAGCACGTTATACATTCCCTCAGGTTCACTGCCCCAAATACTTATCAAAAGTTTCAGATTCTCCCTCCTTCGCAGCTTCAGACCTTGCCCCAGCAGTTCTTAATCACACAAATCATCATCACTGACTTCATCAACAGTCAAGTTATGATTTCCTTCCTACCAAACCTATGTAACATGTTAATGCATAATTTTTGTTAATGATCCATCTCCATTTGATCAAATTTCCCTGTCTTGACCTCTTTTGTGCCCTTAAGGTGAAAACCGAAGCAAGAGGAGTTTGAGTGAAGATTGCCCACAGGAGATAATTCAGCCTGAGAAAAAAGGGGATGCTTGCAAATTGTTACACACCAAGACCCATTTGTATAGTGCTTGTGATGTAGAAGATGGCACTCGCAATGCCTGTGCCATGATGCATCATCATTTCACTTGTGCGGCAAGATATCAAAATTTTTGTGAGACAGGAGTACTGTTCTCCTTCTCTACTCCAGCAGTGGTGCGTGCTTTTCTGAACAGGATTAGAAAAGCACAAATTCATCCCTCCAGCCCTTCCTCTCCAATGGGCTTGCCATCAGGAAAGTAAACTGCACCTGGCTGCAGCTAGAAATTACTGAATGGCACCACCAAGCACCAAACAATGTGTCTCCCATATTATCAGGAAGAGCACCTTCTACCCTCATGCATACTTCCCAAAACCAGAAAAATGTCAGCTAAACTCCTTACTGGGGTTTTACAGGATATACCCTGACACAAAAGCTTTGAGGCAACTGTGGCTGGCTGCCAAAGGGGAAGACTAATCAACCCCAATGTTCCCCAATGACCAAGGTTAACCACAGGAGACATATGAGCAGGAAAGGCAGGACCTCTGCTTTCCCCTGCAAATATCAAGTTTAAATTCTGTCCCTCACCCCTTTACATTTTACTTAAATAGTAGGGTGCAACTTAGGAAAGTTATTTGTAACTTTAATATTTCTTTAATATCATTGGCCTTAAAGGCTACCTAGGTGGTATGAGGTAGCTTAGTGGGAGACACTGCAGGCACAGCGCTTTTGTATTTACTGTGTTGTTAAAATTTCAAATTCCAAATAGTAAATTAGAGGGGAACATGAAAGGTCCAAAACCAATTATTTCTTATACCCATTTCAGAGCTCATGTGGTAGACCTTCTTTTAACCGATAGTTTTCCCTTCCACATTGTAACAGATCCTTTTTGAAGGCTAGACTACTTTTAGTACATTTTCATTGTCAATCTAGTCAGTGAAACACTAGATTAAAGAATAGCTACAATAATAAAAATAAAGCACAATTTACAACTCATAGTCTAACACTGCATTTCATCCACTTTTTCTGATTTTCCCATGTCTTCTCTATTAGCAGGATTCAAGGCTGTCATATATATTTTGAGATTGGACTGGACTGATTGCCACTGTCCGCATTTATTATGTCCTTTTTTCATTAGCATTCTTTAGTCCTAAGTCCATATCCTAAAGCAAAAGCTGTTAATAACCTCAGACTGATGTGACACTCAGTACTTTAGCACCCTCGGATGGAGATTATATGCTCCCCTTGATTCCAGCATGTTAAGCTTCCTTGAAGCTTTGTTTCTTTCAGAGGCAGCTGTCTGCATTTCCATACCTTATCTCTTACCACCAAAGTTTAAATCACATGCATGTCAAAAAAAATAGCTGCAAAATTATTTTTCCTGTGAAGCCTTATGGAATTAATTAGTTCAGCTGGTAACTTTCCTCCAACGATGATGACTGGAAGAAAACCGTGAACTGCCTTATAGAAGGGGAAGTCATCAATAAATCAGGACTTTAATTGCCAGTGCCACATTCAGTACAAAGGGAAGTCTGAATAACGTTAATATCACTGTAGAGCTTTACCATAAATTAATTTCTTTAAAATGAACTGGCTGTTTGTTTGGGGTTTTTTTAAAGACACCTGTTTAACTTTCTTGGTAACTGAGGGTGATTGAAAGATTTGCAACAAAACTAGTTTGCTATTTCAACATTGCAAAATAGAATTTTATAACTTACTTTTATACTTGATCAGCATTTATGAATGCTTTGAAAACTGATTCCTAGAAAAGACTAGGAAAATATGCATATCTGGAAATACCAGGGAATATATGTTTTCCTTTTTTTGGAAGCCTGGAAAACACAACATTGAGTGGATTGTATACTGAGTTCCACAAAGTTACAGGTCTTAGGTCTGCCTTTCAGCATTTCAGTAAGTGCTGATTTTATATAATCTTTCCCATTTCATGAGAAAATTTCCTTTGAAGAGCTGTCATTAAGAAATGTGAAACTGTAACTTCTTGTGTATGACATACAAACATGCTATAATTAATGCATGTGGTGAAATCAAATGGAAAGAATACGGTTCCTGCTATTGCACGTGAAATTTATGTTATTTCTTTCCTTGTAATGAAGAAGGCAGACTATAATTTTAGTATATTTAAGTTCCAAATTTCTGAGACTGTAACACACTTAAGATAATATGATTGATGAGAAAGAGCAAAACGCTACAACAGGAAATGCTAGTTTTAGTACATATCTCCAATTGTCTTCATATCATTCACAGAATTCACAGCACTTCAAACTAATGCAACAGAAGCAGGAAAAAAAAATTAAACAGACTGCTTAGTGGAAGCTGATAGGGAAGGAAGAGCTGACACCACATGCTGACTCCTCCAAGCCTATTGCTTGCAGTTCACAAGTTTTGAGGAGCTGCTGCTGAAAGGCAGGAAGGGAACTGAGAAATGGCCACTGCATACGTGCTGCTCTGCCATACTAAAACACCAAATGGAGCTAACAGTGAACTGAGCCTGATCACTGCACCTTTGAAAGGCTGCTCTCCAGCCCCACAGGAATGTAAGGCATAGAGCTGAGGAATGCTGCTTGCCTCTTCCCGTCAGTCGCCAACTTCCTGGCACTGTACAGTTTCATAGACAAGTTAATGGTGTGGTGGCACCAAAGCATCTAAAATAGGTAGGGATTGCTTTTCACATCCTGTTTTCTTTCCCTGGCCAGGAAAACCACAAGCTGCAGCCCTGCTAAAAGCACAGACCATCGTTCTTGTGGGGAACTGTGCAGTGGGATCTGCCCGGCAGTCCAACAGAGGAAGCAAAAACAGAAAAGACTTTGCCTGGGACACACCCCAAACTCTCTGCGAGGTCTTGCTGATTCCTAATTACACCTCTGGCCTTTTGGAGGCCAAACCCACCTCCCTGCTGGGTTTTGTGTTCCTGACACTTTCCTCCCGTGAACCCCGCTGGCTCTTAAATCACCACCTGCCACCAGTGAGGGCAGACTTTGTATTGCTCTTACTACTCAGTCCAAAAAGCTGTCGCCAGGCTGCAGGGAAAGTCTCTGCCACACTGAGCAGAGAGCACAACATGTTTCACGTGGAGCTGCCCGTAGGGTTTCTTACTCCAGATAAACCCACCGAATTCAGAGCGGTTACCAAGAGTCATCCCTTTTTCTGTCATATCTCTATCTATTTGCTCCTCAGTGCCTTTGTGGTTTTTTTTCAGGATTAGTTTTTTCTCAGTTATGCTCCCTGAACCGGCGTTCTGTGGAATTACATCAGCACCAGCGACCCTGCGGGGAGAGGATAACGCTGGTTGGGGGTGCAGGGGGGGCCACGGACCCCCGTAACTTGAAACTGCACCCTGGCAGAGACCTGGCTTGAAAGTCAGGGGCAGCATCTCTTAAAGTCACAGTTCCCCTGCGGGAAAAAATAATAAATAGGAACTCAATCTGTTAATGTTGTCCAGAATCTGGGAGATTCCCATTTCTTCAGCTTGTACAGCTCAAGGAAGGGAGAAAGGAAGAAAGAGAGAGAGAGAGAGAGAGAGAGAGAGAGAGAGAGAGAGAGAGAGAGAGAGAGAGAGAGAGAGAGAGAGAGAGAGAGAGAGAGAGAGAGAGAGAGAGAGAGAGAGAGAGAGAGAGAGAGAGAGAGAGAGAGAGAGAGAGAGAGAGAGAGAGAGAGAGAGAGAGAGAAAGAGAGAAAGAGAGAAAGAAAGAAAGAAAGAAAGAATTTTGGTGCAACTGGTGGGGAGAGCTTTGGTAACCAGACATAGTTAAACAACAGTTGTGTCCCCCAAAGGAATGTCAGCATGTAACAAGGAGAGTCCCAAAACCCAGCTATGTATTAATGGACACCAGCTGAAGCAGTTGCTGGAAGTTTACACTCTAGATATTCCATATATATGACTTACAAGCACATACAAAGGAAAAAAAACCTCAGGATTTTCAATGCCTATAATGACAATAATTTATATGCACTCATTTACTGCACATTCAAGAACTCTTACTGATGCAAAAAATTTTAAGTTAATCCCCAAATATGAAGGAACCTGCCTTGAATCCTTGCTGAGAAAGGGTATGGCCTGTGGTTGGGCCAAGGCCCTATCTGTAGCTTCCCTGTTTTCAACTTTCTTCCAGAGAGGCTCTTCTCCCTTGTACAAAGAGACTGGAACATAAGCAGAATTAACTTACTGGCACATTCTGCCAAACAGGTCTCTAGAGCTGTGTCTATTACACCATCCTCAGGAGAATACTCCTGGCCATATTCCTTGACCACCTCACCAGTCTCAGCCTGTGGGTGTGTTTGGCAGTGTCATGAGTGCTGTCTGTCTGGAAAAAACAACAGGAGGGAATATTTCACAAGTCCTGTCTTTTGACAGAGAGCACTGTGAAGCCCATCCACTCCCAAGAGGGGCCACCCTGGGACTCCAGCCACAGCGCATCCACAGGGAGCCTGGCAGTCAGTGCCAAGCCATTGCCCCACTAGATTACAGTGCAGCCACAGTTGTGGCACACACCTTAATTTGTGCTGGTTTTCACAGATAAAGAACATCCCATGCACAGCCCCTGGGTGACTACACCCAGCCTGCCCCAGCAAAGAGCTGTGCCTCAGTCAAGCAGAGCCTTGGCCAGCCATGCACTCTGGACCAAAAGTGGAAATCACTCAGCTACAACCTGTGCTGTTCTCTGGCTCTTAATTCTCTTGCAGCAGAACCATGTTTAGTACTCCACTTCCTCGGAACCACGTGAAATAAACACTTTAAAGCTTCTCTAACTATTGCTCACCTTTCTTTCAGGGGAAAATAGGGTCAAAAGGGAAGTGAGTGCTACAGCCTGCCTGATTTGGGGCAGAAGTATGCTGAAAGCCTGTCTACAGGCACTGGTGGTCAGTCCACAGAAAGCATCAGGTCAGAAGCAGCCCTGCCTCCATCTGCCGTGAGGAGGTAAACACTGCACAGTCACCACTTGTCTTTATTCAGTCACCCCCAGTCCCACAAACTACCTAGTTCATAACTGGTGATCCCTTTTACCACATTACTTTCCCATCTCCAGTTCTTCACACCCCCACCTTCACTTCCATCCTGATTCTACTTCCATTAGTCACATTCAGCTTTTACATACTGATAGAAATGAACCATTTCAGAGGTCACAGCTGGCTACTTCGAGGAAATAAGGATTTTTAAACTAACAAAATCTAATTATCATTTAACAAAACTCCCCCAGATTTGTTTAAAATAATAATAAAAAAAGACACACAGATCTGTCTCCGTAGAATCTTTTATTTTTCTTTAAGTAAATGAGAATCTGCTTTAAGAAAACATCTCCGAGTTAAATGAAAATGGATTTATATGCCACACACAAACGGCAGTCCTCTACAATGTAACAAAATATGCAAGCTTAAGCAAATTTACCACCTGCTACATAGAAAGGGAACATGGTGGTATCCTGTTCACAACACAGCATCTCATTATAGCAGCTGAATGTTTCACTACAGTGATTTGTGTGCATACAGTGCTACAATTTATTTCCAGTACTAATACCACCTTCACATACTTTTTCACTTACAGGCTCAACCAGAATTTGTAATTCAAAAATTTTTGCAGATTTGTGAAGATTTTCAACTGATCTCCTTACACAGGCAAGACCCGGTATGATAAAAGCGCACGTCGTGGCATCATTACTTCTGTGTTGCCTGGCCTAACGAGGGCAAGCTAGCACAGATACATTGGTACAGCTTCATTTTGTCTAATACCTCATACTGCAAAAGGGGAATAAGGTACATATTGCACTCCAGGATGTGCTGGTAAAGACAACTGGGAGAAAGGAGCACATGCTGAGGCCATGCTGACTACACAGACAGAGAGAGGGGACTGTCAGCTGATTAGAGGAATACATTCTCCTAATGGGACACCTGCAGCATCTTTTAGAAGAAGCCAGTCAATGCAGCATCTTAGCTAACAGCAATTGCAACAAACTAAACCGGGTTACAAAGCCAGGATTCTCCACATTCCACAGTGTCACTTTATTACATGTCTATTTGTACCAAGTTCACCTGGCTGAAGTTGGGAACAGAGGAAGTATCACCATCAGAAAGAAGCACTAATCAGTCCCTGTCAGTTTTACCCCTGCAATTATAAACCATGTTTGTTTTTGTGTAATTGCTGAGGTCACCAACATGTATGAACCGATCTTTTAAGTCATCTTCCTTTTGGTACCCACTTTCTTCCATGCAGCTGAGGCAATCTTTCATATATCCATTGCATATACATTTATGCACATACTGTCTTCTATATAGACACACAACACATGCATACAACAGATTTAATAATTTTTTTCTCTTGAATTTTGAAGGCAATGTTCTATAAAATGCATCTTGGCACTACACTGGTATAAAGACTTATTCTGATAAATTCAAAAGCTTTCAGATTTGACTAATTCACATTCTATGCAAGAATTAAGCAAAAAATATGGGTCATTAAGAAAAATTACATAAAACAGCTTAGATATATCACTATATACTTCTAAAGATTTTATGGATAGCTACCACCTGAAGTATTTCATAGACATTCATGTTCACCTGGCAGTTGGAAACAACTACAATCACTACTTACAAAGAAAACCAACATGCTTTTTTGCTGGCTTCTCATTCAAATTAACAGCTAGAAACACATGAGGAACACAAACCTCAACAGTTCTTTAAACAAAAAAGGCCACCAAAAATCCAGATTTCTAAAATCCTCTGAATTCAACTGCATTACTACAAAAGGTATTTTCTGATGAGTTCTTACTTTGAAAAGGAGGGGGGCAGTGCAGGCTAAACCCTAGAAGGCAAAGCAGAAGTAATAATCTTTTTATGGCAGTTCATGGTAAGGAAGTGACTCAGCTGAGGCAAATTAGAGCCCATTTGGAGACACTGATTCCACAAGCATTCAGGGCTTCCAGTTAGGAATCTGGTGCAGCTGCACTGCCAGAAATTTCAACCTTCACAAATACAAGCCTGAAAATACTGTTTGCAGTAATTCTAATCAGTTTTGTCTTGCTTTGCAGCACATTTTTTGTTGTGAAAAGAACATGTAAGGGAACCAAGAAAATATTCTCTAGCTATTTATCACAAAGATCGATTAAAAAAAAAAAAAAAAGGCAGGGTATCATCATAAGCAGTCAAATGTAAATTCTAAGTAATCAAAAAACTGAATTGTAACTTCTTTGAGTTTTGAATTACCCCTTCTGCAAACTCAGCAAGCACTCTATTCTGCCCTGCAAACTACTCCACATAAAACTTGGAGGCAGTTCTTAGTACATTTAGAACTAATGCAACAGTAACTAAAGGATTAAAAATCTCCAGCACTCTGCTCTCCTCTGGAGTGGTTTTCAATCTGTAGATCTCAGGTATCTGTAGACTACTTTTAAAGGCTGAGCAAAACATATGAAGAAAATCACCAAAAACATGAAAAAAGGCGATAGGCATATCAAGAGAAAAAAAAAGTGTCTATACCACTGCTCTTTAATAATTCAAATAGCCAAGAATTAAAATTACTATTGTAATTAAAAACAGAAGTGATTTTAAGTAATATATGTCTTAAGAGGGATTGCATTGAAGAGTTTACGATCTAAATGTACAGAACAGAAGGAAGGTATAGAAATGGCTTAGGGAAAGAAGAAAGTTGTCTTAAGTCATGTCAGGCACACTATCTTTGTTGTTACTTAACTTTTCTTTATTAACACATGCTCTATTCCTTCACAAGGATTCACGTATTCTCACAAGTAGGTAACCAAAAACACTCTGTAAAAAAAAATTAGCTCTCCATCCATCAATTATTTAACCACAGAGAGAGCTGACAAGCTATGTTCCCAAAACGGCTGATCAGAAGCTACTCCATTAAAAGGGGGAACAGATCTCCAAGATACAATAGCCTTCAGGGTCTGTTCTGCTCCTTCAAATGATATTTCCCTATGCCTGCGGCACTGCTAGGGATGCAGGCCAGAGCTAGTCATACCACTGAGGGTGCAGGATACATCCAGAAACAGCAGTACCATGGGGGTCGTGGAGCACAGTGAGCCGTGGCCACCCCTGCAGCTGGTAGGGCTTCTCCAGCCAAGCCAGTGAAATGGCAGGAAGGAAACAAAGCAGTGGCTGCGTCCGTGGGAACAGTCTGTGGGCTGCTGCAGTCCACAACAGCTACTCCTGCTTTCCCTTCTTTTCCTTCCATTAAAGAGGAAGAAATTATGGTGATAATTTTGCTCCAGTTCTCCTCATGTGCAAATCAGGACTGAAAGTTGCAAAAAGAAGGTTTCAACCTTTGGAGGAATAGTTTGGAAAGTTATAAGCTTGCAAAAGGGTTCGAATTTCATATCCTTCAGTACCCAAAAAACAACAATAACATGTGGAGGTTAGACTGAGGCTTACAGATGGCTGTCTGCCTGAGTTTAGCTGCATTGTAGTACTTTAATTTAGTTAGTAGCAATACTTACAGAAGTACTATAATTCATATGCTGTTAGTCATAGCCTGAGCTGAGAGGCAACTGTAACTTTTGTTTTCTTCCCTGCTAGGCGGGTTTGCATGCTGAAACAGTAGTCTGACTTTTGCCAATAATACTGATTTTCACTTTAAATGAGCAAGACAAAAATGTGGTTGCTTACACAGATCCTTGAACTTGCATAATTGTTCAGATGTGGGAAGGTGCTTTTTTCTAGATAATAACATCTTTGAAAACAATGAACAGATGAAAGATGAAGTTGTCACTCTTCTAAAAACACACACTAATGAATTTTGAACTATGTCAGGCAAGAACAAACAGACAATGCTGTCTTTTCTTCTAAGTCAATTTATAACCTATAAAAGAACATTTCTTGGTCACAAATTTGTATTGGAAAGGAATTCACATTTGAAAAGCTGAAGAAAAAGAAGAGATGCTTACAAAATATTTTAAACATTGGAGCTGGAAACTTTTAATATGGGATTAATTTTTTCATTGTACTGAGAGCACCTGTATTCTCCAGCAACAACGGGTCTTCAGCAGACCACAAGCAAGATTCAGGTTCCACAGCATTTACTACTGCTGCTTGTAAGAAATACACCTAATTAAATGCATACAGACTGTATGATCAGTTCCCGAGTTATTATCCTAAAAATGTTGCAGAAAAGAATTTAGTAAACAAAATACATAGCGTATTTTACTGAAGAATCATTATGTTTCTCCACTTAAAAAAAATTCTTCAGTGCTAATGTTCTCAAATAATATAAATTGCTTGCGTCAACAAACACAGTACAATTAGCTTGTTACCCTTAAACTGAGTTTAAAATAAGCAAATTGTTTGATGACTTTGATGTTTTCCACCCAAAATGTGCTGGCTAATTTTTCCATTCCAGTTCCCATTCCAATCTTTTAACTGCCTTAATCTCCTGCCCTCAGATGTTGACCTCCTAAGAACAGAGGTCATAGGTTAGCACAGACAGACCTCAAAAGATCTGGACTATCAATTCATGCCTGAAAAATCTCTCTTCCACAAAAGAATCACTAAAAAAGCAAATTCAAAAATCTAGTTCTACAGGCTGCATAAAATATAAACTTGTTGATAAGTTACACTCATAAATATTCCAAAACGATTGGATCTAAACAGTCTGAATTAATTTTTGCAGGATACAGAAATAAACCAATGCCATTGACATGGAATAATGTCCTAACTTCAAAGATAAAAAAAAAGAAAGCTCTAGACAGTAGAGAATTAAGAGTTGGCATCTTAACCACAGATATGTATTGTTTAAATGTTTCTAATCTCTACATTTGAAAGTACCATTTTTCCACACCAGGCATTTTTAAACACCATTTGTTTTCTTGTAAGGGTGAAAGTATGAGATTAGCTAACTGAGAAAATGAAACAGCACCAGTTTATACAAATTTTACTGATTATTAGTGAGACTACTACCTCATTTTCTTGTAATAATCACCCATACAACAGATTCCTTGCTACTTGTTTGGTCAATGAGAGTACAGCTCTCATTAAAGAATGACAGATGTTTCTTTTCTATGTATAAAAGAAATGTATAAAATTGTAAAGGAGAAAGATAACTTCAAGAGACTTCAGGGAGTTAGAAATACAGGGATAACAAGAATGAAACATTTGATAAAATTATTTCTGAGCTCTAAGTAAAATTTGTATGTTACAAAATGTACATAAGGGCAAAAATTCTAGAAGTGAAGAGAGTAATGATACTCCCACATTTAATAGCATAAAATCACATTGAACTATTTAATAACAAGTAAATTAAAATCTCTGAGGATTCTTATTTGACTTAGAAAACTGAAGTGCTTAGTACACTTTAAGTAATTATTAGAAGGAGACGTAGGCACATATTTCTAGCAATTATTATTTGAGCAGCTAGCCATGATTCTCAAAAAATATATACCAAAGCAGAAAAACTTGAGAAAATTAGTCTGATCAACAGGAAATTAAAGATTTTTCATGGACTTCCGAGAAGGAAGTGATTTATAAAAATTAACTTGGGAAAAAGAATGTAAATAAAATGAAACTTTAAAAAAGGTAAATTAATAGGCTTACATCTGAGCTACATACAAATTCTAATCCTATTGCAGCTATTGATGATGCCTTCTCATTGATGGAAGAAATAACACTGCATAATTCTGTAGTACAACTCATCTCATTATGCAGACGCAGACTAACATACACTATTGTTTTGTTTTATGGTATTAGTTTAGCATAACAAAAAGGCAGAGATCCTAATTTTAAACACTAGCAAATCTGAAACTGAATTTGAAACACTAAACTATTTCAGCTTTTTATATTGGTGAAAATACATCCATTTATCATTGAAAAAAATCAAAGCATTCTGGTTAAACTTTGATGCAAAGGCTGTAGCAACATTAATTGAGCAGTCTGTATTTTGCTATTGTTTTCAGGGCTGTCTGAAGTAAATTAAATGTTTAGCATTTCAATTGTCCAACAGCTAAAAGAATAAAACTCCAAGTGACTGCTAGGCTAAAGAAAGCCATTCAGCACAAGACCAGTGCAATTTAAATCAATTTCTGTAGTTTCAACTATTCATTGTAAAAGCTCTAGTGCCAGAAGACTCAACACCAGCAAGATTATAAATGAATGGAGATCAAAGAAAAGAAATTGTGTAGCTCACTCCAATATTTCATAGTGAACCTTCACAACTCTTTCTTCCTTAACCATTCCATGAGTCTGTTACTGAGCAAACCCAGCTCCCTCTTCTCAATCACTAAAGACAAGCTCAGTTCACTATTCCTCCAGCTCAGCCACAGCCACCTTTGCGCTCTCTTGCATATGTATGTGCAAGTTCTTGAAACCAGTCTCTTCATCCTCATTCTACAGTGCCGCATTACAGTTTCAAACAAAAACTAGTCCAAATCCCCAAACTAATGACAGGAGCATGCAGACTTATTTCTACAAATCCCATTATCTAAAAATTCAGCATTCAAAAGAGAAGGAAACAATTTACACTGTAGGAACAGCCTATGTAACAACATTTGACTTCTTCTATACAATGTTTTCTCATTTACTGCACGAAATATAACTTATTGTACTCTTCTTTGGCTTACTCAATTCATTACTTGTAGTCGCCACTAAATCCAGCTAAATCTTGAACACAAGAAGTACTGCCTTCAGGGCTTTCACTAAAATCTCTTAACACACTAAACACACTACAAATGTTAATTGCTTTGCAATGTCTCTATGAAATTGTGTGGCTTAGTTTGTCTTAATAAAATGCACAGTGTTCTGGAGCACCAAAAAGAAAAAAAAAATAAAATCTCAGAGGAGCCTTATTCTAGGCACCCAATTTGAAAACCAGAGCCCACTGAACACTTACTATTTTATAGCACCCAATACATTTAGGGCAAAGCTCAAACTGAGCAACTGTGATGGCTGGGAGCATTTGGTGGGTTGGCAAGACAAACTCCAGATGTGTCACGTTTATCACCTGGTAAGTGAGGGACGCACAGTAAGCAGACTACTGCAAAAAATCCCACTTCAGGTTGGCCCTCCCAGATCTGCTGGAGTCACACAGTTGTCACACTACTGCAAAGCAGGAGCTTACATCCCACCTATACCTCAGCTCCCTGTGCATTATCTCTTGATTTGCAGCCATCTTTCAAAATGTAGGAACATTCAGTTCAATCCCTGATTGTACATAAGGGGATTCAGGCTTCTCTGCAGTCCCTTAAGAGTGCCTAAACCACCAGCTTTGAGGTAACCATTTGGAGCCTGAAAAAACTCTGAGCAAGTCCTTTCTCATTCATCTCCTTCCTTATATCCCCCATGCTTGTATTTTCATATTCCTGCTCCCTCCTAATCTTCTCCCTACCTTTTGTCCATGTCCTTACTATCACCCTGCCTGAGGGATTGGGGACATCACAGGAGCATTTCTATTTGAGCTCCACTGCCTCTTCACTGAACAGCTTGCCATAACCAGAAGAAGCAACTGCAAAGTCCCACTCAGTCCTGCTACTTCTGGATGCCACATCACTGTGCAGGGGTGGCTTAAACTGGTACTTTTTCCCCGAAATAAATCTACCTTTCTTGGTGTAAATATGCCCTTAAACCCATTATTTCTTTCAGGACATGGTCTATGTCTTATTACCCGCTTAAGGAATGCTCTAGCACATTGCAGGTGCACTTCTGGGAATGGGGGGTGCAGAGTGGGAACAGAAGTAGCGTGCCTGTACCACCACTCTATGGAGATGACTACCTCCGTGACACATTCCTCTTACATAATGAGCTGCTGAGCTTCTTGGCAAAATAAGATATTGAAGTAAATTCACATTTTAAATGATTCATATTTAAGTAGGTTTGATCTTTAAGTGTCAAGGACAGAAACATGAAGCCACAGCTAATAAAAGAAAGATCTGTAGCAATTTGGAACTATATTACTGCACAGATTTTATTAATTTGAAGTTAAAGGGCTCCAGAACTTTTTATTCCTTTGGAAGAGCTTCAGATTCAACAACAGAGGTAAATCAAAGGCAATGTTTTGGGAATATCTGATTTAGCAGCTATGCTATAATTAATTGTCCCCCAACTTCTGAGATTTTGGCATCTTTTTCCAAAGGCCAAGCTATATGGCAAATTTTTCCATCTGGAATCAGCATTATAATCTTTCCTCAGTGTTATATATTTATTACATGCTTTGAGTATGTTTGTTAGGGGATGCTGGAGTGCAACATATTAAAAAAAATGCAACTGCTTTCCTAAAATAGAAGATTTGGGGTTTAATTATTTACACTGATTTTTTTGTAGCAAAATACTGTACACACAGTGTGCATCTTTTTTAAACATAACTTATCCTGTGAGCAGGTCTGTTCCCAGTTCATTGGTAGCTCTAGCATGTCACATGAGCAGAAAGCAGCACAGTCTGTAATCAGGATCAGTATCAACTTACACAGAAATTTCCATAATCGGGGAAATCTTTTCAAATAATTATCTCTTCCCTACTATTTTCTAGCACATCATTAAGTATTTACTGAGTTGGACACTGAAAATGTATGCACTTTTTTGTTTATTTTTGCCTACTTCAAAGTAGTATGTTAGTAAGAAATCAAACACTGAGAAATAAATTTGAATTAAGGAAGAAGATGCCAGTTATATTAGGAAGATATTTTTAAAAACAGAAATTATTTTTAAAAAATTATTTACTGAAATACTTTTAGCATATACTCTATTGAATTTGTACGTAATCTCTGTTAAATTGAGCAAAGTCTTCAGTTCTTTCATGCTTCTAAATTCTTTCAGATATGGGGAATCATTACTACACACAAGAATGCAGTGGGATCATTAGATCCATCAATATAGGCAAAGACCTGAATATATGCTGATACTTTAAATGAGAGAGAGCTTGTCCCCGATGAAAGAGAGTCAGAAAACATGAGGCCTAGAGAAGATATCTGATTAAAGAAAAATATTCTGCATTCCAAAACAGCGTATGTACTCAAGAAATCCATCTGCTGTGCAGGGACAGCTTTACTCTACATGAGGCTGCATAAAAACGACACCTTCCTACTCACTTCATCTGTTCCTTGTACGTTTTCAGAATTGTATCTACTTACTTTAGCATCAAATTTGGATTGATTATAAACACTATGAAAAATCTGGGGCCTATCTCTTCTTAATTGTACATGCATACAAACACACAGCAGAGACAACTTTCTTCAGACACTACTCTGTTCTTAATACAAGCTTGCAAATGCTGAAAACAAAGCTTGGATACTACTACTTAGTGGTATCACTGCTACCAGGTTCCTAGATCTTGCTTTGGCACAGATATTTGCATTTACTTGTAGCACATGAATATCCCTATCAGAAGGCACATGATGAAAAGGCAGCACATATTTGCACATGTTTTGATGATTTGAAGGCCTAAAGCAGGCAAAGCCCAGCTCCTGCTTGGACCCAAGTGAGAAGGCTGAAACACTGCATGACAGTTCACCAGTAATGTGGGATCTGAAAAGAGCCCTTACTTTCAAGTTGCCTTGTGATGAATTTGGCAGTTAATTGTCTGTAATCAGAAAATGGTCTTTCAAATTTATAAGGCATTGCCTTTATTACCACCCAGCACATTACAGTGCACCAGAGTACCCACAACTAAATCTAATTAATCTTAGATCAAATTCACCTTTGTAGCCTGCATCTATTCGCTTTGCAAATCAAATCATATTCTCTACATTCAAAATTTTGAATGGGATTTCTTCCACATCTTTCAAAAGACAAAATCTTTTATTCTAAGATTATACATATTGTTACACACAACTGTAAGTATTTCTACACTTTGCTCAAACATGCAAGCACTGATCTTTCAGCTATGCCTCCTAGCTCCCAACTGAGCTAAAGAATTAGGCAGGAAGTGAAATCCATTATATTTTGAGGAAGGGAACTCCCAATGTTGTATGCTGGATCTGGGGGTAGAAGATAGCCTGACCATGGCTTGCTGTCTTCTGAGCTTTCACTCTGGAGCACTTTACCATAGCTCTACACCTGGAATTTCCAGAAGACTGGTTTAGCTACACCCAATGCCAGAGATGAAATCTTGCCAAACAGTGTATGATCCATAGCTATTGGGTGCTAGACGCACCAGGCAGTGGCAGTTGTTTTCACTTTCCTCCCCTAAGCCACCTCCTTTCATTTTTTTGTGCAGAAAATACACGGTCTTGAGATCTGATTCTATTCTCATCAGACTGGACAGACCAAGTCCTGGAAGCACACTGTGTTTGTTATGCAGGAGGGCTGTGACTGCTGAGTCCCTTTAAACACAGATGGATGATGTAGATCTTAACAAGGGCTATCTAATGAATATATGCAGTAACACTTTTCAGAGGCTTCTAACTGAAGACTTGGATGGATCTGCACAAAGACGAGCAAAGATTAACCTCCTGCCCTAGACTCTGATCCATCTCCAAGCCAGCTTTCCAGCCTCCAATGCACCGCACCAAGTGGCAACTATTTTTAAGTGTTACCTACTTTTTAACCCTACTGACAAGGCTCTCTGGTTTTCTGGTTTTATCTTACTCTTGGAAAAAAACCCTAAATGTTGCTAAGACTTCCAAAAAGTTGTCAGTCTTAGAAAAGAGCAAGGATGGAAAACATTGTCCCTAATGGTTGCAGTCCAGCAAACATACAAATCTTCTTAAAGTACTGGAGTAGTGCAAAGCTCTCAGGCTTTCTTTTGCTTTGTTTGGTTTTGTTTGTGGGTGGAGGATTTTTGTTTGTTTGTTTTGTTTGACTAGCAGCATTATGCTGGTCTTGTTAAAAGCATTTCATACCAATTTAGTGGCTTATTGTGGCGCAGTCAGGAAACATCAATCATAAGATTACATAAAAAAGCATATCACACTGGTATTTATCCCTATTCCAGCCTATTGTCTAAACATGCAAATTATTAATTGTATAAAGCTCTGCACAAATAATATCAAGTTTTGCTTGAGGATTCAAAAGGAAGTTGCATGCAGCAAACTCAGGTACGTAACACTTATCTGTCTTCTGTAGATTAGTTGTCAATACTGACAAAATACTTATACTAGTAATTGCCTGAGATTGAAGCCTATGCCTCCTGATTTTTAACAGTCTCTCCCTAAATATATTCCCTTGTTGGAAAAAAAGATAGTAGGCCAGAGGGACCTCATTCCACATGGCAATTTCATGTAAGAGAACAAAATGATGGCTGTCTTTGCATTCTAAGCCTAAGAGGCAGTCTCAGACATCACTGGAAAGACGAACTAGATACCCAACAAAATCACTGTGAAGCAGGGAAAGAGCAAACAGTCAAGAAAATGCCCTATGCTTGAAAAATGGAAAAGCAAGAATTAAAACTGGAATGAAGACATTTTTGCCGTCTAATACCAGGTGAAAAAGAGTCAGGGATGAAGTGCTCCTGTTCTAATTGCTGAAATGCCACCCTTGAGAAAGCTCCTTCTGCCAGGTTGTATGTCTAAGAAATCAGTGTAAAACCCATGCAACTTTTGCATTACATCTGCATCAGCTTCCTCTTTAGAAAATGGCAGAACTGTGAATGTGATCTACCTTGAAGAAGAGAAGGAAAATTCCACCCTTTCACAGTGACATGCTGACACCATTTTGTGCCAAAGGTTACAGCTCCCTGAGATTTTCATCTGTTTTTCTGGTTGGCTGACCTCGCTTTGTCTGCTCCCCATTTCACCTCAGGGCTGTTCAGGACCTGCCCAAAGTGGGTCCCTGGGGCTGGCCAAGGACAGCAGTGGACATGCTGTGTTGTAGCTGTGTGCAGTGACCACCAGCCTGGCCTTGCTTCCTAGCTCTCAGGAGAAGGGACTGAAAGGCTTTCCCCATCCACCCTGGCCCCATCTGTCTGATAAGCATGTGTTTTATATGCTTCTCCTATTTTGGTACTAGTTCAGGTCTCTCCTTCTCAGTCCGTTCCAGTATTCCATACCACCATTATTCATGTCTCCTTCACAAAAATCTGCTCAGTTCAAGCTGTAGGAGGCTTTTCTACAAAAATTAGATTAAATGTGATTTGGTCAGTAGAGATGGCATTGACATAATATCAAGTTTGAAGTAACTTAGTATCATGTAACTTTGCTGTCCTATACTAGCTCTCCTAGTCCTGCTAACTTTAATTCAAATGTCCCCCACAGCACTCCACCATGCTGTCATCTCTGCCTGCATCATACCAGTTTAGTGACTGTTTGTGCAGATCATAAGCTTTTAAAGAAGACTTTAAAGATTTACTTATTATAGTCTGATTTCAGAATGTCTTCAGATTTTATTAAAACCATATTATTAAAACCACTGTGTCTAACTCAGACACAAACTAATTTTAAGTGACAGTTCATCAGAGAAGAATGATATTATTTAATTATAGCTCCCCCCAACCCCTTCCCTATGTGGCTGTATTTCCACTTAATTGGCAGTTTAGAACTATGTTTTTCTTCATTTGAAAATTATATTTTTGGTCATGCTCAAGAGTTACTGGCAAACACCATTTACTACATCTTAACACAAAACCACTTCTTTTCTAATTGTTCCTCCTTCATAGATATCTGCATTGGGAAAAGGGTTTTGAAGTGTTACATCGATGCTGCAGTGTTCATTAGTGTTTAGCCAGCTGATCTAGAAATACACAGCTATTTCACTAACCATATTCCCAGGACATAATTCAGCATCATCGTTTATCCAATGGCAATGGTTTGTTGAACTTGCAAATCCCCTCCTCACCACTGACTTTCAGGGCTGCACTTTAAACCAAGAACAGTGAAATGTTTCACATCAAACTCAAACATAACAATGTAATACTTATTTATTACACGTTTGAATCTAAACCACTTCAGATACAAGTCACCTGTGCTAGAAAATTTCCCTGCCATGAGTGTGACATTAGCAGAGGGTAACAGAGGACTGAAATGTCATAAATTAGAACATAGGGAAACAGAGATATAATCTTATTTTTTGATCCTTGTCCCTTCCTTGTTGTCTTATTTTATTGCCTCCATTTTGGCATAAAGATTTCAAGATCAAAAAAAAAAGAAAAACCAAACAACTGTCATCCTTCCCATTTCCCCTGAAACAGTCCACATGGAGCAAGTGCCAAGCCAAGCAGATACAGCACTATAGACACTGTTGAACAAGTATCCAACTTTGAGCTCCTACTAGAAATATTTACAGATACTGGATCCCAAGGATAACTCTAGCTTCTAGTCCTGTGAATATCATGCAACTTGTTAATATTGTGCCAAAGGTCTGTGGGTCAAATTTATTTAAATGTATGCTGTGCTAAAGAACATTATCCCAGATCTATAAATAATTACATAAAATGGTCCTTTACCTGGTTTCTTCTTCTCTTTTCCCTCCTCTAAACTTTACTCTGAGGTTATGGGCTAGGTTCTGATTTAATTTATTCTACTCTAGATCACAGACTTGTCTACAAGTTACTGAACACTTGCTTAAAGTGTGAACTCAGAGTACTTTGTCTTTTCTACAAGATCCCCGCGGTCATTCCTAGAGAGCAGCATAGCATGCTTTTGTGTCAGCTCACTGCCCAGTTTCAGCAAAACACACTATGTCCGGCATTTGTTAAAAAAGTGAGCTGCAACCTGTCTCAGCGTAGCTCATTGTAAATTCATCCCCCAGTTAACTTGGGTAGGAAGAGACCAGCCTCTTAACTGGGCATCTATGCCACAGAACATTCCTTCTGAACCCAGAACTTTGTCAGATGCAAATCCCAGTTCAGTCTTGTTTAGAAACCTTCCCTCTAGCCCAGATTACTCCAGATACTGTGAAAAAGTATATACATAAGACACACGTGTATTACAAAAGCTTAAGGTAAGGTCTGGGAACCTAAAGCCTGCAGGCTTCTCACAGCTACAGCTTCATTCCATGTGGACCACAAAAACTTTCCCTTCCTTGTTCTGGCATGTGTAAGCATGCTGACCGACAAATAATGACCAAGTGGCCAACACCACTGGTGACAACTACAAAGACTTTCCATCTATGTTATAAAACTAATCAAAGGGGAAATATTACCACACCAAGGTCCTTGCAGCAACAACACTGCAAATTACAGTCCCTAGTACTGTGGAAGCCCCGCAAAATCTACCAACACTGGTAGCCTCAATGTCATGACTTTCCCCACCTTGTCTGCACATATTGCTGCTTTTCCCTTTCTTGCCCTCATCTTTGCTCTGCTTTCAGTAATTAGAATAACAGAATCCATTCAAATGGGATCCATATAAAAAGATGCACTGAGGCTGGGCCCTCACACTGTTACACTGATAACATAAAGGGAGATGAACACAAGAATTTGGAATTAGTTTCCATAAATGGAGGCAGTTCTCACAGTGTAACAGCAGTCTTCAAGAAACTTTTCACTACACATATTAGAGATGCACCTTTTTTGTTAGCTAGGCATTCATAACCACTTTTTCTTCAAGTAAAGACACTGCTTCTCACCGAGTGTTAATGTCAATGCTGCTTCAAACATTTCAAAATTCAGACATTTTTGGAGTCTTGTGACTAAAGTGTAAGAATTCTGAGACAGAAGTGGGTAGATGTTTTTGCTCACATTTTCACATTCAAATTAATTCAAATTAATTTGGTGGTTTTCCTTTTTTAAAGGCAAGTGAACATTAGCGAGTACACTGTCTCATAGATCACCCCTCCGCACTGTTTTTCAGGGTATATCTGTTCATCTTTTTCTATTCTTCAGCTATGAAAAAACATGACTGAAAGCAGAACTCACTGCACTTTAAAGACTTGCAAGGGAAGCACGTACAGCATTGGAAGGAGAGTCCCTTTGGAGGCCCTGAAGAGAAACAGCAAGAAGGCAAGATTCAACCCCAACATTTTAGATGCTTCCCTAGAATAGGATGAATTGCTCTTGGAAAGTACCACTTCCTCTGCATCAACTACACTTTGTACTGTGAATATCTACATTTGTTCCAATCCCTGTCTCTTTCGGTATGTAGTTTTTCCTGTCCACAAATCATCTGTCCATTTAAATTTAAAGGTTTTTGAAGGAAAGACTGTCTTACTTCAAGTATATGTGCAACAAACAGGTCAACAATATCATGATTGCATGACTGTGGCTTTTATTTACTGCCAAAATATGAAACATCAAGAAAAATGGTAATGCTAATACCCTAAACAGATCAGTAATTACGGTCCATGGAAAAAACAATGGTTTAAATAAGAACAACACTGGAAGCCTAGTTGAAAATAAAAATTTCACAGCCATTGCATGCAACACAACTCTGAAAAGCCATATATGGGGAGCAACCGAAAAGAAAGCTTTGTCCAGCTTACAAAGTCTCTCCTTGTTGTGGTTATGGACTCTGATCTGTTACAGCAGCAATAAATTTTGTTTGTGGCCTTTAGCTTTTACCAAGAGGGTAAAAGAGGGACAAATACCATGTTGTCTCCAATCTTTAAAAAAAAAAAAAAAAAAAAAAAAAAAGAGGAACAAGAAAAAAGTCCCTTTAATAGACATGAGGACAAAGTGAAGTTCATCTGCAGCAAGTAAACGTTTCTGATCCCAGATTTCTCAGTGCTGGGCTACACCAACTTTCCAGGTGATCCTGTCTTTCCTAAGCTACTTTTTGCTTCATAATTTGCAATGGAAGAGAGCCATCACCTCTCAGTCACTCCATACATTAAACACTGCAGGCAGAACTTGACTGGACGTTCTTACTATGATCCTTGTCAAACTATATGATCATCTTGGTCTTAGTCCCTACAGCTAGTGGGCTGGGCAACAGTGTGAGTAAAAAAAGGAAAATCTGCCTAAATAAAGAGCTTTTGGGCAGGAAGGCTGTGCTTGGTGAATTAGGTACATGTGAAGAAGATTATGGAACTTCTTCAAGCCATCAGAGGAAGGAATAAAAATGTAACAGTGCAGTGCAAACCACACTGCTGCACATCTGTAGAAAGAAGTGCAACAATCAACATTAAACTGAAATGTTTTAAATATTATTACAACAGCTCTTCAGACCACCAAAAAAAAAAACCTTCGGAAACACCTTATACTCTGTTCACTAAGTAAAAATATAATTAATTGAATTATACACATGTCAACCCCTATTGCAGCACCTACACTTCTTTCTGTGTACAGTTCAAAACCCCACTGCACACAATAGCCTCTCCAGCATGCACAATTCTCACCTAAACATGACATCCTTTCACCTCTATTCAGACTGACCTCTCTTTCCAATAGCAGTACTTTCAAAATAATATTACATTCCTTTGCAGGTTCCCTCTGATTTAATAAAACCTTCCAAGTAAAACTAATCAGTGGGTGATTTATATAGTTGTATAGATACAGTTTTAATCAAATTACTAAGCTACATGTAAAAGCCAAGTTTACACAGAAGGGTTTAATTTCACAAATAAATAAATGCTGAAAACATAATTTCAATAAAAACTTGCAAAGAAAAAAAAAAGGACAAATAGCAAAGTAGGGTAATTACCTATCTCCCTTTGGTTTTCTTTTTTGTACTGTCTTCCCTTTGGGTCGTCTTTCACTTCCTAAACAGGGGCTCCCACCAGGGCCTGTTACCCGTATTGATTCAAGGCCTTTGGAAGATTTCTTAAAAGTAAATTCCACTGGTTCTCCTTCTTTTAGGCTTCTAAATCCTTCCATGTAAAGCTTGCTCTGTAAATAGGAAAAATACTCTTGGTTACAATTGCCTTCAAAACAGTGTTTACAATTATAATCAACAGGACACATTACCCCATCTAACATCCTACAATACATACAAGTTGAGTAACAGCTTCCTCTGTGTCAGTTAAGGCAGACAATACTACAAGTTGTAGTCCCAGATACACTGAAAACACTATTCAACACAAAACAGGTAACAAGAATCTATTTTCAGTATCAGTAAAATTGAAATAACATTTTCCTTTTCTGTAATGAATTCTATAGGTGTAAGAAGGAGGAAAAGTGCTGTACTCTTAAAATCCCCAACAGGTGTTCAGAACTGAAAAGGCCTGGAAGGAGAGCAAATGTTCACTTCAGAGCAGACTAATTTATGATCAAAATTTTAATAATTTGTATTCTTTATATCTGAGACATGGCTCCGCTGATCTGAAAATGAATCAAAGATACAAGTACAAGAAGCAGGAGGGAGGCACTCTGAACAGAGTCCACTGACATGGGCAATTCAAATATCCCCAGTGAGTTGCTAAATTTCCATTCACTACAGCAAAAAATGTTACCTACTTAGCATGATTTATGTATGGATTTGTATTTTCACTCAAAGAAAAGGAAATTATCAGTACCAGGGTAAGTGAAATAAACAGCGGTAAATCTTTTGATATTACACTGCTGCAGTAAAAACATCGACACACTGAAGTCAACAGGAGCTTACCACTGATTCTGATACAATGAAAATTTTCATCACAGTTCCAAATACATGATGTTCAATAGTAAGTCTACATTCCAGGATAAATCTGATGGATCAAACTCTTAACTAAAATTATCATCAAGTTAAATGTGACAGATTTGGGGTTTTTTTGGGTGGAGTGGTTGGAGATAAAGTGATAAACACTGGTTTCAATATACTTTTACTGCAGAAGTTACACAGTACATGAATGAGATCAATTAGACTTATAGTGAATATTAAAAAGTCCATCAATTTTCACACACATAAAGGTTTTTCCAGGAGTATTATAAAACATGTCAAGAAGGGAATCTTTGCTGCAGGTGCCAGCTCAGTTACATGCCAAAAAAAGCCAAGTGACACTTGACTCTAAATTCTTCCTCTGCTTCAGAGGAAACTTCATTCATACAGAAAGAGAAGTTATTCACTATGAAAAGAATTAAACGGAGAAGCCCAAAATAGTAGTATAGCTCCCTTTGCTGGAAATAGTTAAGACTCAATTTACCAGGGCAATGAATAAGCTAAACCAAGGCCCCGCTTTCAGCAAGAGGTTGAACCAGATGAGATCAAGAGGTGCCTTTCAAACTAGGCTTCTCTGTGATTGAGATCTAAACCCAGAGCTGAATTATACTTGACGAGACTGGAAAACAAGATCACAGCTCCTGGTTCTGCATCAGAGTTACCTTGGGGGATCCATGCCACTTAACTTCTCCCCGTCTTTCTGAAGAGGGACACCACTGCAAAGTCAATTTCTGACAGAACTAATAGACTAAGTTATGAATTACAAAATAACTGGGAATATTTATTTTAATGAAACCATGTTAAAGCACACATGCCTTAGCTTCTTGAAAACCCAGACCAGTCCAGTTCTCACAATCTACCTAGCACAACAAGACACTACCAACATCAGTCTGACCAGTGGCTCACACACTTTTAATTTTCCAGCAGTCAAAACAAAGCAAGAACACAGCTCCACTGCTTAGGACAAAGGCTGGTTTTGCTTATCCAGCTGTGCAGGTCTAGTATGCATGGCTCTTCCACCAAATGTAACACTGTGAAGCATGAAACAAATAGTTGATTTTATAGGCTATAGGTTGAGCACTATTTAAAAAAGGGAAGGGGGGAATAGCATAGGCGCGGTAATGTTGCAAGACACATAGCAGAAATAATAAGTAATATCTGATCTCTTAATCATAAGCTTTGCTTTTTTAAAAACTGAAAATATGAGGTAAAAAAAAAGAAATATGCAAGTGTTCTTACCAATGCTACAGGAAGACAGCAATTCTGCACAAACCAATGAAACAAGCCACCCATGCAAGGCAGTATCATTTCAAGCAAGCTTTCCAATGTCTGTATAGCAATAAGGGGAACTTTGTCACAGTGAAGAAACATCCAAGTTGAGCATATGTCCAAAGAAGACACCATCACTCATGAACTGAAACAACAGATACTGCCTGTGGTGTGAATCCATCTCTAGGTCCATCCACACCTCTTCAGTCTTCAGCAGCCACCAGGGAACATCTCGACAAAAGCAAGGAACCGAATATAGCGTATCCAAACTAAGCATGTAGTGGAATGCTCCAAAACTAGACAATCATGACAACACAGATGGGTGCTAAGCACAAGGGAACCTCAAAGGCATAAGACCTTATTTTCCTGCAATACTGAACACAGCATGGATGCTTTAGTCTTTTTGTTTAATTATAACTTAAGGAAGATAGAGTGAAGTCTCAGGAAGAGTTATGCACGTTTTTCCTTTATGAGTTTCACTGTTATTAAAAAAATGCCAAAAGGTTGACATTGGCTATGCACATAGAATTGTCTTCTACATTGTTTCAGAATAAGTAAGTACTTGCTTAAAATGTAACTTTAAAAGGGCATTATTACTACTCTAAAGTGTGTTTATTTTTCTGATTTCACTTTTAGCAACAAACTTCTGTTTCCAAATAAAGCACTCTATTTGCAAGAGAGAATTTTAAACATAGTTAAAAGCCTAAATAAAGGAACAATTAGGCTTTCATGAATCACATTATGCAGGTGAACATTTTTGGCATGTTTGTTTTTTTCAAGCACTTCTAACAACAAAAAATGTTTAAAAAACCACTTCAAATGACTTGCACAGTACTCCCCTTGAACACACCTCAATCCCTTTTCAGTGCTAGAGATGGATTTGGTGCTGACTTATTGTATAAATGTATAGCTCATGGTGAGATCCTCTGAGGGTGCAATAACAATTCAAAGCCACTGTGAAAAAACGGCATTTGGAAACCAGCAAAACAAATCTAATACCTGAATCACTCTTAACTTGTCTAAAGAGTTGGACAAAAAATGTATGTAAAGTTGATAACTTAATGTTGAGAGACGTAGTTCAGTATTTTCCTCACATTACTTAAACAAATAAAACCAACACAATTAAAAGCAGCCAGAGTTTCAAGTCAGTGAACCATTTTTAGAACCCTGAATGGGGTACATGGGCATACTGCCAATGAATGAAGGGAAAAAACTTAAAAGCAACATGTTTTACCTCGCTTGTCTCTCTTTCAGCTGTCAGAGACCTTACTGTTATTTTTACTAGCAGTCAATACAGTAATTTCAGACTAGAGCTTTTTTTCTTTCTCTTTTTTTTTTTTTNTGTGGTTTTTTTTGTTTTGGTTTGTTTGGTTGGTTTGGTTTTTAATAGATTTCCTATTATTTCTTGGCATTTTAACCTATAATGTAAAATATCACCCATGTCTGTCACAAGCAACGGCTTGGTCCAAAATGCTGGCAATTTTGTAGCAGTATTAGCAACAGCAAAGAGGAATGGAAAAATCCGTGATTGCAAGTCCATGGAAAGCATTTCCTACTACAAAACAAAAATCAAAACTTAACAAATATGAACAGTATTAGCAAGATGGTTCCCAAAGAAAAGTACCACTTCCTGGGTAGTGTCAGGGAGTGCTTACAGCTCTCATCAGATGCTACAAAAGAAAGGAAGTTTGGAATTAAGGATCATTACAGGGGCCCAATTGCCTCAGATATGTGTGGATTACTTTTACTAATGTGCGGGGAGTAAGTGCCTACTCACAACAACTTTGCCATTTCTAGTCAAGATTGTGAACAATTATTGTTGCCTAAGTTAAATACTTTAGAGGATGGAGGGGAAAGTTATTTGGTAGCATTCTGCTTACATAGTTTATTTTCTGTATCTCTCATTTCTGCCCCTTTTTATCCAGTGATTGATTGATTGCTTAGTACAATGACCAGACGTCATTAATATGCCAGGTTTCCCAAAGTAAGAAAACTGTTTTCCCTCCAAAATTATCTACAATTAAATCCAGACATGAGGGAAAGCATGTCGTGAGGCCCAATGACAATAATGATTTAAAGAAAATCTTTCCAAAACAACCTCGTACAGTATTGTCAAGAGCCAGTAACCTTTGACTAAAGCAAGAATACACAGTAAGATGACATAGAAGTAAAACAATTTACACTGCATGCATACCTGCAATAGGTCAAAAACATTGCAAAATAGTTTTAGTTGCATTAGTTCCACCAAATTTATATTTTAGCAGATTTCTGAAGACCATGTATTTTTGCAGGCAGAATGCTAAAAAATCCCAAACCCCCACTAGTCTGAACAACAGCCACTCTGAGACCAAGATGCACAATTTGCTGCACTAACACAGAATTCAAAGACTGGGCACTTGCAAAACACTTTGCCATTGCTCCTGCTGACCTCAAGGGCTTGTTCCTGCTCCTAGAGGCTTATCTTGCACCAATCTGGCACTTCTTTTGGTCGTCCCCATAAGTCAGTTTAACTCACTAATCTGACAGGAAACAAACTCTGTTTAAAAAGAAGGGAGGGGGGGGGATAAGAGGAAGAGGAAACAGAGAAAGATTTTTGTTTTTCCAGTGAGCTAAATCTATTCACAGAAGTGTTCAATGAGCTCCAGGGCATACACAGGAGAAACAGCAACTTTTGAGATGAGAATGTGTTCCTTAATATTTAATGTAAAAAAGAAAACTCTACAGCATTATAATTTTTTTTGAAGTTCAGCGTAGCACAAATGAACTTTAAAATAAAGCTACAAACCACTACTTTTCAAAGATTTGCACTTCAGCTCCTACACAATGAAGAGCCATGTACACTACATATATACAACCTTTATGAGAAAGGGTGAGCTACTGCAAGTAGCTTTACAGTAGAGAAAGAACTGGTACGTAGGCAGTAACCACAGTGCAGCTGGTACACTGCAATTTCACATCTTTATTTCTTGGAATTTGTTTCTGTCTTGAATTTCCACCATGACCGTAGTCATGTTCATAACCTTGTTTCCATTCATCATCCTGTCACTATCCCCACACTGTTATTCTTCTTACTGAGAAGTGTGCAAAGGTATTTATTTAGCTTTTGAACAAAAAAGGCTCTAATTCAAAACCACCCTCTCTATACAACACATGGATTTCTTCTCGATTTGTGTCTAAAGAAACTTTTAGTAACTGCTTTCATTCTTAAGAAGTGAATTCTAACTCAGCTTAATACTTTTAGTTCTTGTTTCACCACAACTTACAAGAAGTGACTTCCTTTGAAAATCTACTCCTTTCTGTATTACTTTTTCCCCTGCCAATATCCCTCCCAGGAAAAGATTCTCTGCTAGAAGAATAAAGTATCTTCCCACAATCCTCCTTTGGGATTCAGGTTAAACCTTTTCTCTGTTTAAGCGTCCAATACTTCAGCTCACCGGTGTTCACTAACCACTTCTAATTTAACACATTCGCCTTAAACTGTCAATGACTTTTTGTCATCCCATTTAACTTAAATCAAATAAACACAGTTCATGTCTTATCTTCATTTTTTTTATACAGTCATGTTTACTGTAAGGTCAGCAGTTCCTTCCAAGTCCAAAACAACACAACTTCTCTTCCGAATTACTCTTTTGGTAAGAAAACTATTGACTGTTGTGTACAGAAATATCAAATCATTACATCATCATTTGTGCTTAGATATAGATCTGGCCGACTACATAGCCTATCTATAATATTGCTATTCCTACTAGTATTCCTCTCTCGTAATATTGCTACTACGTTGCTCAAGACCTACGATACGTAATTCCTTCCCAAAGTGATTTTGGCCAAATAGAGTCTACTGTGTCCATGTTACTATTTGTTTCTTTACGTGGTGCTAACTTCATTCACAACACCTTACTAATTTTCTGCATAATTTTCAATATTTGCATTCAGGCCATGAATGGTGGTTTTTTTTACAAATAAAAAGGGCCTGGACAATAAACACATCTTTTGCTTTTCCTCCCTGATGTCATCTTCTTCTCTTGCTACAGTAACTGTATTTTTGATAGTGTAGCACCTCTGCAACTAGTGTTCTACTACTAGTTTTCACCCTTTTCTCTTTTGCATAAACCGTTTGTGTTATTGCATGTACAATTCTCATTTACCCTATTTTTCTTGTTCTATGCTTTAATATCAGGCATCAAATTCAAACCAGTCTTCTCTCATTTCTTAAGTTTATTTTCTCATCAGTCACGCTGGGAACAAAGTAAGAGAGAAGTGACTCACTTCAGTGAATTCAAAGGGACAGTTTCTCTTGCCTCACCAAAGTCTCATATTAACTCAGGAAGAAAACTGTTCACCTCTTCTCGGTAACATCAGATTTCTGCTGTGTTTCTGCTCTCTGAATTAGTTCTATGCAGTCAAAAAATCCACCAGCACACCTCAAAAGAAGCTTTGTGCGTGTACAGGCATGGCAGATAAGGCTGTCCTGTGCAGCACCTTGCCAGCTTATCACTTACATTGCCTCAGTGAAACCACACCATTAATGCCAGACAGGTTACACCCTCTGACGTTCACCCACTGAGAAGCATCTTCTCCTCTTGATGGTCTTCCAATAGTCAAACACCTCCAAGCTCCCTCCTCACGAGTTTGCCCTTGCTACCACACTGCCTTTGGGAGCCCCATAGATCTCTCAGGATGGGGGCCCATCCCTTCCTTCACTAACCATGGATCTATCCTTCCCTCAGGCAATGGCAGTCACTTCATGCAACTGAACCACCTCATTCTCTGTTCCAAATACTCATCTGCTGTAAGGCAGTTTTGCAGAAACCTGAAGCTCTTTCTAGGAGCAAATGAACATGACCTTTTATACAAACAATTAACATATTATCTCCTGTCCTCACTAGAAGGACACACTTTTTCCCCACCATTTTTTCTTCTTTCGTGATACAAGGGACTGATGTTGAGCCAAACAGACTCTCCAAGACATCCTGATAGTCAATCCACTTTAGTGAAGCTTTAAGTGGAAAACTTCCCAAGGGGGAAAAAACCCAGCATGACTGCTTTGTGTACCTATTCCCCTGACATCATGCCTTACACTGAAAAATTTGTGACAACAGTGAGCTGCATGCTTTCATAGTGTCCACCTAGGCATAGTATTTTTCAAACCTTCTCTCTGTTACGAACACAAATTTTGAAGGTAGATGTCAAAACGAGCCATTTCTGCAGCTCATCTTTTACTACATAAAGTACCGTACAGAGTCCTAGACCTTTTTTCCTCCCTTCATGGGGAAAACAAACAAACAAAACAACACCACCATGAAGAAAAATGAGTGGGCCACCTGAAACACAAAATCCATTAATACTGCCAAGTCCAGTTCTCTAGTTCTTCCAGAAGGAATACAAATACAACAAAATCTGCAAGATGGATTTGGCTAAGCTGTCTCATGTCAGGCATCTCTCTCCTGTAAGTTTAATGGTGAGGACAGAACACAGCACGGCTATTAAAACCCATGATGAATACACTGAAACACAGCTCTCCTCTAGCAGATCTAAAAATCAGCCAATTTCAATGTAGATCACTCCATAAACAGAGGTAAACATGTAAAAGCACAGAAAGGTGCAATGTACAACCCACAGTTTGCTGCATTTTTCCAGTACTGAAAATGTACTCTGGTAGAAAGCACAGACCCAGTGGTAGAGTTATCTCACCTAAATCACAGTTTTCTCCAGATTTACTACACCTTTCTGGTGTCATTAACCACATTTTCAGAAACAACTGCAGCACCTCTGTTTTCCATGCCTGCCCTAAAATGTTTATGATCTTAATTTCTGTGCTCCTCTATACACTCCCATGCAGGGAAATGACAATCCCCTGTGCCAGGAGATGTTTAAGCTATATAAAGGTTTCTTATCCACCTCCCTTATCACCTCCCACCATGCCAAGAGACTGCATATAATTAAAAATAAATTAAGCCCAGATTGTGATCTGCTAATTCAGATGTAGCAGGATTTCTGCCTATACACACAACTTTCCCTTCCTCTGCATAAAAGTGGCCTGAGAGTCATGCTTTCTTACTTCAAACTCTTAATATCCATCTCCAGGGAAGCTGTTTTTAACCTTTAAAATTGTATCCCACTAGCAAAACAGTAGAAGGAATATATTGAGAAAGCAGTTCATCCACCTTTTTGCATCCTTTTACATGAGAAAATTTAGCAGTTCAGGTCTCACTAGGAAACAGAAGAATGGCTAACACTATGGCCAGCTACAGGAGCCACAGGCTGACACTATAAAAACTTCCATTTCAAACATAGAAGTCAGCAAATTAGCAACACATAAGGAGTCCTGAACTTGTTATCTTGCCCTGTTCTCATGGCAAAATATATCCCAGTTACACCAACCTGCCTCTTTTTACCCACCACCAATAATTCTGCAGTCCAAAAGGGAAACAGAAGGTTAGGGTGAGGGTAGCTAGGTTGTTTTGGTAGATACAGGCCAGTACATAACCAGGACAAAAAGAATCCTACTTATGAGCATTCATGAGGTAGGATTGTGGGGTGGGGAGGATGGAGGTAAGAGGTTCGTTGTTGGATTGTGCTGGAACTCAGCAACTTGACTTTCTCAAGAGGGAGGGGTCAGGGCGGTAGAAGGGCTGGGTCCTGCCAAAAGATCATGGGTGGCAGCCTACAAAGAATGGGCTGGGGCAATGGCTTGGCTGATGACTGAAGCTAAAACTGACCTGTGAAAACGAAGTGGCTGACAGTTACCGCAGCTTCTCAAAGCTTCAGACAAGCCAACTCCCCCCTCTTCCCAGCATGTGTAGGTACATGAATGGCTCAAGAACTGGGAGCAGAATGAGGGTTTACAGCTCAGTCCTGACTTGGGCTGGGTTAGCACTCCACTCTTGCCCCTACCTCCTTTTCTCTCCTTCTCTTTTATTTGGTCTAAGCTACATATAGGCTAGAGCCTGAAGAACTATCCTCATATCACATCCACCCTCTCCCAGGCCCTGGGCTAATAACTGGAGCTTGCCAGCCTAGCACAGTACCACAACTGCAACCTTCCAGGTCCTCACCTCAGAAACCTGAGATCAGGCTGCAGAGAATGTTTTCTGGAAACCACCATCAGCTGCATTAGTGCAAAGCTCCTCCATGTTTCAATGACCTCTTGTAATTCTTCAGAGAACTCTTATCTGCTTGAAAGCTATTGCGAGCTGGAGAGTGAGTGACTATGTGAACATGGAAGGTATTTTGCCAGCTGAAAGTAACTATGCTCTGAGTAATCCCAAGATAAAAATCCATTATCTTGTAAACAGACACCTCTCTTGAACTCTTGTCCAACTTTTGCACAAATAGTGTTTTTACTTTTATGGCATAGGTGTCCTTGGTTCCCACCAAGGACTCTTGTTGCACTGTGCAAAGTCCTACACAAATGACACAGAAGACATGAGTAGGAAATACACCAATGCTGCTAAATAATTTGGAGGTCAGAACCTATATTTACCATTTACTTTTTAATTCTGTTTATTTATTATGCCAATATGTAAGTGAAACACAAAAATAAAATACTGGTTAGAATACAGGTTTACTACAGTCAAAGTCACCATGCACACAAAAATTAAACAAGAGTAGCTGTCAAAATTGGGGTTCAAATGTTGTTGCTCATAATGCAAAGAAAAAACAAATATGCTGAAATTTTTACCGGGGCTGGTTAGTTCTTTTCACAACATTACCTATACTGTAAAACCAAAACTCCTTTTCCTTTACAATAAAAGCAAAATTAACTGCAACATTTCTACTGTATTAACAATTCCTGACGTATGATTCAAGGTCTCTAGTACCTTTTTAATTATGGTTAATATTCCTTAGCTATTCTTGTATAGCAGATTATACGCATTTACTCAATTTTTAACCTTTTTTTTGTTTTAGTAATAGATAATCTAGTATGCCATGAATTCTACCAACTTATTTTCATTTGATATATTTTCATTTGATACAATTTTATCAGAATTAAAAATATTTATTAGGTATTCATATATATGAATAAGAGAACACAGTTGTTTTGGAGGAAGAATGAGAACAAGGTTATTTTATACTTTAAACATTAATCACCTTTTTTTTTCTTTTTTGTTGGATGGTAGTGGCAGATGACCTAAATACATGACAGTTAAGGTACTAGAGTCAGTGAAACCAGTAATAAATATCTAACTGGAGGCAACAAAAAATGGATGACTTAAAATTAAACAATTTTTTAGAAGTACACAGAAGCAGACAGCATGAACAATTCAAAAAGTACCTCGAACTTAGCAGAATTTTTAATTATGAGTATTTAATTTGTAACTTCACTGTGAACTGGTTCCCTAAAAAGCTGCATTTTAAAAACTGACAGAAATGGTTGGTTTGGAGCCACTTCTGTTATCAAAGCATGAACTATATTCTACTACTAGAGACAGAACTTGTGTCTTGATGAAACACCTCTGAATTTACAGTGATAAAAATGAGAAAACACCACTTAAGGCAAAGCTCTTCTCAAGTCAATGGAAGACAGATTAAAGTCAATTTTATGGAGGAGGACAAAGAATTTTAATTATAAAAGATAAATTATGTAAAGTTATTACCATAGGCATTGGAGACGTACACTTGAAAAAACCTTTTAATTTTATTTATTTAGGAAGTAATTGTGAAACTGGAACATCATGGATACAACGGTGTTAATCAAATGACAGTAACACTGGCTTCTGCTCAGATTACCTAAATATTACTAGACTACCTAAATATTATTTAAGACTCCAATATTGAATCTGTCATTTTTATGTCCTAATTTTAGCATGCTCTGCCAAAGAATGTAAATGTTTTTCAAGGCCTCCTGAAAGAAGGTCAGAGTAGCTGCAGCAGGAAGACACAAAGGGATTCCTTACGGACAAGTCCCTCCTCTTGCAAACTGCTGACACAGCTCCCATCAACACTTGGGGGAGAGCACACCCAGAAGTATCAGCCTGCTAATTCTGAATGTGTTTGCTTCTGTGGGTTGATTACACCTCAGACATGCCAGACACGTCTCATTATGGAACCCAGGCAGGTGACTAGTTCTGATGCAGTTGTAAGGCAAATAAGCCATAGGAGAAATCCTTCCAAATGCATATTTATGGTTTATTTGCCTCAGTTAGCAATATCCTTTCAACATAATGATTTGAGCTCTAGGTTGTTCCTTGTCCTTCTTTCAAAACTAAAAGCCCATTGTTTCATAGGGCACTGGTAGCATATATGGCATGCTCAGGTTTCCCCTGCCTGTTGGGGGCACTGATCCTGGTTGACAATAGGAGCACAAAAATATAGTATATTCTCTTCCAAATAGCCTTTCCAGACCAAGGGCTCACAAGACTAGGGACACTGGTTTTGCAGAAGTTATGTTTTCTTAACTTCCAAGAAATCAATTACTATTGTACCCATCTGTAATAACATTAAATCAGTCCTCTACATAATTGTATTGTTTCTCTTAGTGCTAGTTGAAGATTTTTCTTCTTCATAACATTACATTTCATATGGGAGAAAAAAACAGAACTACATAAAAACTGCATTTTTTTCACTACAACATATGTCCATTTCCACTCAGTCTTTTTGCTGCATTAATGCAACAGTCTGATCTCACAGACAGCCATAACATCAGTGAAACCTGCTAACTCTCCCCTTCTCTCCCCACAGCAACAGCTCAGTACTCCCCAAAAACCGAATTCCATGATAGACAAAATGCAGCCTGAAATCTCCACCATCTATATTATTCCTTTACAGGTTCAATAAAAGTGGCCTGCTCTCTGAGCTGTTTGCTTTTAATACCAGAAGTAAACGAACTCCAGGCTCCATTTTTATTGGATTATTTGAAAGAGAGAGCTCCAAAGGCTAAAGTCAGAATTACATCATATAGTAACTATAAAGCAAGAAACACAGGTGAGTTGTGGGAAACAATAAATTCTGTGTACTCTTTCTTTTTCTAGACTCTTTTCAGTAACATATGACCGTATTCACAGCATCTGTTTTCTGGCTACTATGGAAGATGTAGCCATTTGTAGCTGAAAGCACAACACATTATGGGAAAAAGGGCATAGATAGATGAGCAGGTAAGAATTTCATTGACAGAAAGACAACAAAGATATCAATAGCCAAGTGAAGCTAACATCTCCTCTGGAAAAAAGTTCCAGCAGTTTTGGATAATGCAATAAATATGTCTAATTAGTCTTAGTCTTAAGAAAATACTCTGTGGTAGAGCTCTTGCATTTCTGTTCACTATGCTGAAAAATTTAACCTAATAAATCTGCTTATTTGATGTTTTAAATATTAAAAAAAAATACACTACTAATGTCTGTATCCACAAAGAAGTAGTGTACTAATGCCAAAAGCTGACCACCACCTTACAGAGTAGAAAGAAGATGACAAAGCTTTTATACTACCTTTTCAGCATCAGAGAACACAATGATTATCCAAGAGTGGATATAAAGCTGCATGAAGGACTGCATGAAGACCTGGCAGGCTGTGCAGCAACATTCCCAGCAGGCACAAGACACTACTGTCTTCAAGAGTACTCGGAGTACATCTCCACACTCTGGGGAGAACTTGCATGGAAAAGTGACAAACAACTTCCTCTTCCAAGATACAGGTAAGTAATGTGGTCTACTGGCCCATGTAGGCTTGGTAAACATTCTGCTGATGAGTAAAATGTGCTAATGGACAGACACGTATGAGAAAAAAACAAACCAACCAACAAAAGAACTTAGGACTGTGAATAATTTTGAGCCCAATCCAATATAATTTATCTCACTTCCTTAAACACATACTCTTTCAATTCAATGGATTTTAAGGACAAATTAGTAAACCAGCTTTTCTCTTTAGAGCTACATAGTACTTTTGTACCTCCAAGACCACTTAGATGTGACCGCTATGACATATGAATAGTTATTTTAAGAATACAAGGAAATTGTAAGATTATATTCATGATTAGTCACCTGTCAAGTTTCTGCAGTTAGTTCCTATATCATGTGTGATTTCTTATGGCTGGCTTTGTTCTGTAAACATGTAAATATGCTTCAGAGTAACCAGGTGCATAAACATCTGTTATGTAGATAGGCAAGATATTTTTGAGATAAATTGAAGAAAAATGTTGACAAGAAAACAGAAAGTCAAGACTACAAAAAAAATTAAAGTCTTGATTGTTGTGGTTTTTTTGAAGTTAACATATATTAACTTGATGAACCACACTCAGGTGTTTACACAGATTTAAGCCCCTGAAGCAAACAACAAGCATTAGAAACTCATAGGTGAGAGAGGGGAAAGCTCCTAGCAATTAGGACATTGAAATACATAGAGATTCCATAAAAATAAACGCAGAGCTGGGAGATACATTATTCTCCTTAGACTCAAGACCTCAGGTTTCCCTCCTGTAAGCAACTAAAACCAGGAACAGCTGAAGATGGGGGAATTAGTCTTGTGTCTGTAAAATGTTTGTATTTTCAATTCAGCTGTTGAGGTAGAAAAGAATTAAAGAAGTATTAACCAGGAAATTGATACCACAGCACAGTTTAAGACCTGTTTTTTTCTCCTCATATGATATAACCTAAAGTGAATGAAAAGTTTTCTTAGAGAGTAAAAATGGGGACTAACTGCTCTCCCGTTGATGGAGTTTTTAAAAACTAACAATCTTTCTGTATTGTCTTCCAAAGGGTGCAGAAGAAAAATGGGCACCAAAAAACTTTTCTTTCTCATCAAAGGAAACATATTATGAATGTACGCACAGATAACTAAGTCATAGGTATCTCTCCTGGGAAATAACACTCTTATCCAATCCATTTTTCATTGCCTGATATGGTACAGAATGAAGGCCTATCATTTATAAAATCAAAACAAGTATGAAAGTCATTTGCTGTCTGGTGAAAGGGACACAGAACTGGCTATATACTATCAGTCAAGTAAGCACACAGCCAGGACAGTGACAGAAAGCTCTCCGGTAGCGCTCCCATGAGAACAGCCCAGCAGAGCAACATGCAACAACTTGGGCAAATGCCAGAATCACTGATGAAGTAATATGGATATTCTACCTGGAAATTAAAAACTAACACGGAAAAGTTAGAAAAACTCTTCTCAATTGAAAGGGCAGGGCTGCTGTTCAGAAACTACAAAGATGGACTGGCCCACAGAGACTCCACCACAGCCATCTAGAGAAACTGGGCTTTACTTAGCCCAGGAAATTACATTGCATAGCCCTTCCATCACATGCTCTCTGGCTTGTGGATTTTAAGATGCTTTTCTCTCTGTTGCTTTTAGTTCTATCAAAATTGTACTTCTGTTTGAAGGTCATTTCTGGTCACTGATTACCACATCACTGCTCTTACGAGAATAAAATAGCACTTTATGAGCCCAGTTGCACTTGCCAGGATTTACACTGAGCAGGAACACTGCAGGATCCTTTTACAAGAGACAGGATAACTCAGGGCCAGGAAGCACCTGGGTCATGGATTCAGCCAGGGAGAGGCCTGGCCCAGGCTACCAAGGCAGCCTGCCTCCACGTTAGCTTCCCTGTTTTGGGAGCAAAAATTTTGCTAAGGGCTTCTGAGTACTGTTAAAGTTTCTGTAAGTACTGAGCCCAGCACTTGCTGCAGAAGGTCTGGATTGCTTGCACTGCAAATGTCATCAGTTTATTTCAACAGAGTCCCTCTCCTTGCACCGGTGTGTTTGGTTTTCTGCCTCCCTGCCCCAAGAAAGACATAAAGGCAGAAACATTGGCTTTGTTTATACAAAGATTCACACAAAGGCTTGGTCTCAATTACAGTTGGTGACATTTGAACAACTGTTTGAGCCCATGACTTCAAAGATTTTTTTTTTTTTTTTTTGGCTGGTAAAAATGTCTCCATGGTTCAAACAAGGATAAAACTCAGAAGAGCCAACAGCAGCATCACTCACTAAGTTCCCACTTTAAACTGTCACTACTAGATAGTTGGCCATCAGTGGTGTTTTTCTGAATTCTGAAAAATCTCACCTACCATGATTTGTTATTAATGAGCTGTTGTATGTAAAAACATTTACTGCATCTGTTTTGTGTTCCTTTTTCTAAATCATCTAGTGACACTGCAGCATTTCTGATACAGCCTACTCCAAAGTCCTGACAATCTTCTGACTCAGTCGTATGCCATCTAAACATCAGGACTATTTTTAGCTTCTTTAACATGCTTCAACTTCAGAGCTTAACTGAAATTTCTAATAAAGGAATTGTAATATACTTAATAACGTGCTTAGATTTATAACACACACTAACTGCATTTTATGCTGTAACACCCTGTAATCACAACTGTGTAGAGTATTTTGGTTTTGTCCCTGATATCTTCTGTGCCATTTCAGTAATATGAGAAGCTATCCTGGCAATTCTTGTGGCCAAATATGACACTTTGATTCTTAAAAACAAACTAAAACAACTAATCCACTGTAACTGAACTTTTCATGAATAAAAATACTTGGCTCTTTCAACAGCTGTGTGCATCTACAATATCTTACTAAATTCCTACAAATACATGTGGATAAAGACAGGGATATGGATATCTCTACATAGATACATACAGAGTATCCTATTTTTGGAACTAAGTATTTCTGAAATGACAACACAACTAAACTGTTAGAATTACTCATATAAATTCATTAACATAATTTTTAATTTAAGCAATGGCCTTTTCAGGAAAAGGGAGCAGCTCTGTGCTGCTCTTCCCAGCTCCAGATTCTTTCCCCCAACCAAGTATACCAGATTTGGCATTCATCTGAGCCATTGCTAATTAAGGCAGCAACGTCCACATAAATTTAATTACTAAAAAAAAAAAAAAAAAGTGATTGTGTGTGTTTTGTTTTTGAAACAGGTTTAGCTTGCTGAACTGTCTGAAGTAGGTAAGGCTGCTCCTTCTGATGCAGCTAATGTAAATGTGCTAAATTATGTCAAATTAGACCCTAAAAGTACCAGTTAAACAAACCTTTAAAAGATAGAGTTTAGTAATTAATAGTAATTTTAAAATATTTCTATTTGTGGGATGTTTCATTAGTCATACACTGTGGTCAGTACTCAGAGGGACACAGAATTTGGAATTTGTCAAAAAGCCTTTCTTTTGATAACTACAAAGACCAGGTACAGATCTCAAATTAAAAGAAAACAAAAACCAACAAACAAAACCAACCAACCAAAAACCAAAACAAAAACAAAAGCAAAAAACCCCAAACAAACAAACAACAACAAAAACCAAAACAAAACAAAAAAAATTCAAAGTTTACCTCCCAATTCACTGGGAAGTCTGTTTGCAGTAATATACAAAATCTATACAATTCATATCTCGTAAGATCATTAGCTGATGAGCCAATTAAGACACTAATTTTTTTAAACTTTCATGTCATCTTCACACTTCTATTGTCTCCTAAATCATGGATTAGTAAATGCTAACATACTGAATTAGAGATGGCAAGTATTGTTGGCCTAAATCTGAGCTTCTTAGTAAGTGGGAACTAATACAAAGCAGGAATGAAAAACATTTCTGAGAAAAGATCAAGCTTGTAGAGCAGTGAATCACAGGGCTTTAAAAATTATTGCCATAAGATCCCCCTAAAAGCAATTAAGTGACAAGAAAAATATTTCTACCTCAGTATCAGAACTCAGTCTACTGAACAGCTGATCAAATAAAACAGTGCTGTGCATAACGTGCTGATCCCTCCTGTCTGCAAAATGTGTATTATTGATAGCTCACATCATATTTGGAAAATATACGCAGGTAAATAAAAACCACCATCCTAAGTTCTGCTCAGACTGTGGATGGGGCTAAAGTTACAGACATTCTTCATTCACTGTATTAAGAAGAAAAATTTCAGCCTCCTGCAAGAAACAGTAACTCTGACAATCAAATGTGTGCTCACATATTAGATAGACTGTAACTGTGGGCTCATCATCACTACTGTGAAATCAATTGTACTTAACTCAATTACAGTGAGGTAATTACATTAACATGAGTCAGTGCATCCACACATGGCATTTGCACGTGTGCTGAGCAAATTGCTGTTACCTCCCACATGGCACAAGTACTTCTCTCAATCACATTAAACAGTACAGCACTCAGGACACTTTCACCTGCAGTTCAAGCCAACACACTGCTGTCAAATGCCTCTATCCCACTTGCACAGGGGAGATCTATTGCAGAGCTGCCCTTAACCAGGTACAGACTAACTGATGTCTGGGTTTACCTACCCTCCGTAGAGTTTTTCATCTTCTAAAGTTTACTGTGTCCTAATCCTTTTGGAAAGAGAACAAAAATACCCATCTTTGCAATCTGTTATTATTAAATGTAAAGGCGATGAGAAAATGAACAGCAATAAATAAATTCTACAAAAACAACAAAGCTGTGTGAGTTACAAAAATTTAACCATTACCACAAACACTTTGATTCATTGGGTCTTGACTACATCTGCTGGCAGACACAATGCATCCATGTCAAGTTTCTGCTGTCTCCTTCCATGTCTCAGGCTACATACATGCTGCTAATTGAACAGCTTGGGCACCACTTCCTGTCTCTGAAGAAAGGTGGCACAGCCTAAGTTAACATTCATCTGGCAAAATTCTTTCATTCTCCACTTCAGTCCCGTTCCCAAAAGAGAGGATAGCTGTGCTCTGACTGCAAACTGGAGTGACGTCACCAGGTACGCACCCTCTGCCAGATGTGCCAAATGCAGTAGCAGTTTCTGTAGGGAGGGAACAAAAACCCATAAGGAACAACATGCAAGCTCTCTCATCACAGAGGATCACAGTCCACTGTCTCAGCCTGGGGTTATTTAACACTAGGTGCAGTCTACAAAGTCCACAAAGTGAGCAATACTGGTTTGTTAACTGGGAGAGGCAGGTGTTTACAGAAATTATGTACAGCTGGCCCATGCCTTAATTTAAGCAAGAACCTGTACCCTGGTGTCTGTGAGCACAGCTCAGCAGTCGTCCTCTCTCATCTCAGGATCCTGAGAGAAATCTCTGCACTACCTTTTAATATAATCAACAATCAGTTGCCAAGAAACTGAATCCATAGTCAAGATACGTAAAAATCAGACACACAGGTACAGCAAAATAAACTAATGCAAAATATATTTTCTCTTAAAAGCAGTCAGTCTGAAGTCACCGAAGACAGTATTCAGGAGATTCTGTTATCAGATACTGTACCTAATACACAAAACTTGTGAATGCGTCCCTTCACTGTATGTGGAGAACCATGACTGATAAACATGGAAATGAAATACCAACTACAGAACATATTCCCTGGTGTTCAGGTATATGACAAGGTTAACAAATGTTAGCGTTAAAATCCTATCAGAGGAAAGATGAAAATCAAGCTAAAGATGGGTATGGCTTTGGAGACATAAGCACAAGAGGAATGCAGGTTTCTTAGCTTATTTAAAGAAGCACTTTCTAAAACACTTTTAAAGAGCTTCATCATATACTCACTAGCCAGGAATAACGATACTTTACCTCAAAAGTACAAGTATTTTCTGCTTCCCTTCTGTATTTGAATATACTGTTCTACAAAACAGAAGTTAAAATTCTAATGCCAAGAAATAGGTTAAATATAATAGTATAAGGTTTTAAAATATCATTATTACAAAACACTAGGCTAAGGTTAACTTCTGAATAAAAAAGGTGTATTTATGTACAGATCAGAGGTATTATTTTTTAGGAATAAATAAAAGGCATTAATTTGCAAGGACAAATGAATATTTAAATTGTGTCACATGGTTTTCAAGGGTTTATCTTAGGGAAACTTGTTTGAAATGCAGAAAAACAGAAAGAAAATAATCATTCTACAGGGCATGTGTGTTTTTTTAGACTAAGAGTGCTTATGCATATTTATTCTTTTCTGAATTGTAGCAACAAATCACAGTAGGAAAAAAAAACAGATCTTAACGAAACCTACTTAGACATTTTTTAAAAATAGCAGTGCTACCTTTCAATATTTAATGTCAAACAATTTGTACAAAACCTCAAGGCCTGGTTTGAGACCACGGCATTATTTTATCCAAAAAACCAGCAGACTGTCCCTTTCCTTTTGCTGCATTTGCATTCTTTCCCCTGACTTGCGCACTCTTGTTTTAATCCAACAGTGGCGTTTTCTGATCTTGCCAGTGTCCTGGGTGGCTACAGGCTCACACAGCGAGGTCAAGAGAGAGCACAAGCAGAAAACTTGTGAAAAAGGAAAACAAAATGGAGGAGGGGCACCCGCAGAACATGAAGGAAAGCCAGCAGAAATGCCTGCAGTGTACAACTGCATTTTTCTCAGCTTTCACAAGATAATGTTGCCTTGTCACTACCTGAGAACTTTNAAAAATTCTTCCTTGGCCAACTTTCAGGGGCAAATCTGAAATTATTTATTTACTATGGTTTATCTCCTATTTGTAAAGAAATCTAGAGTTTATTGTGAAATGCTGACCCACAAATGCTAAGCTGATGGGACAGAAAATAAGTGTATGCAGTTTCCTCTTGAATATATATTTTTCTTAGAAAAGGTAAACATTGTTTCATTTTGGAAAATAAAGAAAATCCTGTACTATGCAAGTGCCTTTAAATGAAAATTACATTTACATTTTATAATAGTTTTTTAAACATTACTTTCACAATGGATACTCCCTTTTACAATATTCTCACATGCAGTTTATTCTTTCTTACATTGAATTTTCTATTTACCCTTCCTATTTACCCTTCCTTTTCAACATACCCTTCCCCCAAGCTCTGAAAAAAAGACAAATTGCTTACTGTTCATGTCACTATGGTAATTTATTTTAACTATCTGAAATTTGGAAATCAATAATGACCTGAAGAACAACCTACAAATAAAGATAAATGGTATCTTATTCACTTAACTCAGTCTTTGCTAGAATAATGTAGACAATAATTCAATTTGTTACAATATACCCAATATTTATATCCTCCTTATTCTTATCTGTGTACCAGAAACACCCACACCTACTTTGGTCAGCAAAGGCAACTGTGTGCAGCTGTGATTCACTTAAGACTGCGTGTGTAATATCAGTGCACAACATACACAAATTATTGTCTGCAAAACAAAATGTCAAATTACCACTAATCTATGAAAAAAATGGTTACTGAAAAGTGTAATGGTTTTCTCAGTTTCGTGGTGCACTTGAACGTTTTTTTTAGTCTAGCAATTTTTCTTTCTAAAATAAATACCTGGATGCATTTACAAGAAAAGTAGGTACAAATTCAAACCACCTATATTTTTATATATGAAAGACAACCTTGGCGAGAGGATCGTGATCAAATGCTATTAAACACAGAGGTTTGCTACTGGAGAAGCTCCATTCATCAGTGGAAATCTCTCTGTGTCAATTTCCTAACATTTCAGGACATACATTCTGCTCAATTAAAACCAGCATTCCTACTCTGCCCATCCCAGCTGCCCAAGGCCACTCACCCTGACAGAAATTCTCTGTATATACACATATATAATAGATAATACATGTATGTAAATAAAGGCTCCTTCAATTTATTTACATCTGTATCACCTCCCTACTGAACTGCCCTGGGGGAGAGGGGTGAACACTAACATACAGTAAGTAGCACTGCACAGTACTTGAAGCATAGTGCACCTGAGTCAGCCACAGCTTGTGTCAATAAACTATCTCAAGACAATCACTCCTGCTTTTTATTAAATACAACATCTTTCTGACTTCATGTTAAATTATCAGCAACCAGACCTCAACCTTTTAATGTATCTACTAAATTTGCCCAGGTTATGTGTATGCAGCACCCGGCATAATTTCATTGCTCCTGCACAGACAGAATTCAGTCCTACTTGCTCCTAGACAAACTGAGAGCCTGTCCTGCAATTTGCCACACAAGGGAGTCCTGCACAGAGCTCAGTTCCAGACTTCACTCATCATCAGCCAAATTCAATGAAATCCAAGTGACTTTGTAGGTACGGCAGAGGTTACCAGTGCTTTGCAGTGCTGAACTAATACCACAAATGACAAACATGTGCATGTACATGAGAAATATTTCTTTAAAAACATTTTAAAGTTCATTCAGGACAATTCAGTGGTTTATTTCTGTGAAAATATTTTTCAAATGTCCTTAAATGAAAAATAAAAATCACTGCTACAGTGTGCTTTGAAGCAGTTTGAGCACCAGAAGAGAAGCAGTTCATGGCTTATTTGGTGTAGCATTGGCTGTCCCTGAAACCTAGTCGACATAGCCACCGATATCAGCTATTAGACATTATATTGAGTCTATCAAAAAGGTTTAAATCATGGAGACTCTTCCAGGGACCTTAACTTGATTGTCTTGTACTATTAAGGAAAAAGTGTGCCTGGGAAAGGAGACTGCACAACTTTACCTGCTAATTACACACTAAAAAGACAGTCACAAATTAAATGTCACCAACCTGAGCTCACTCTCAAATATTTCTACCTTTTAAAAAGTTACAGAAATAGATGAATCCATTATTCACAGGACTGTTAAATTCTCTAAGGAAATGAACGCCAGATCAAGCCCAGGACTGATGCAAAATACAGTCACGAGGAGCATATGCCAATGAAAATAGGAGGTTCTGTGACATACAACTGTGCAAAGTCTCATTCTGCCATTTTTTCCTAGCTAGCAAACTAAATCAATGAGAGCAACAAGAAGCTCAGAGAACAAGACCTCCCATTTTATTTTGGCTCAGTTCCTCAAAAATTATACTCCATCATTGTCCTGACACCAAATGGAGTGACATATTCTGCATTTCCTCGGGCTGCATGCTTCTACTGCTTGCCTCAAATTAGCTCAATTTTTCATGTAGCAAACCCAAAGTCCTATGAGTTTGACGATCCAAATGAAAATCAAACACGCAAAACAGATTGCTAATTTTCAGCTCAAAGAGCATAGTATTTTAACATCTTCTGCAGTTACAAAGCAGTGGAATTGACATGAGACTCTGGGTGGGAACATGAGGCCAAGGTGGAAGAAGGGATTGGAAGGATTGCCTTTTCTTGCAGAAGGCTACAGTCAGGTGGCTTAAGGCAATAATGAAACTGCAGGGTTGTAACAAGCAAGGATTTCTTCCAAGACATGAAAACAAAACCAAACAAACAACCCAACACAAAACCAAAACCAACAAAAACCCAACCAAATAACCAAAAACCTCAAACAACCAAATCAACTCCAAAAGGCTAGTGTGAATCACGTCTTCAGCAAACAATTTTTTCTTCAAGATTAATAGCAATGCTTACTTAGTTTAAAAATAACCAGGCAGAAAAATTCTGAGGCTCACAAAAATAGCAATTAAAAATTTAATGTGTATCAGACAAATGTAATTATGCACTGGTGTATGGACTGACCATTCTTGGGCTTTCTAAGATTTGTGATTTGTGAAAAGCATTTCTCCCATTTGGGATTGTAAAAGATACATTTAACATTAACCATAAAAACAAAGAATTTAATACAGAAAGGTTAAAATAAGTAGCCAACCCCAAAGGAAACATCTAAATTCTCCAGTTATCTGATATGTATGGTAAAAACCCCTGCATTTTGTTAAACAATACTGTTTAACTACAAATATGTTAATACATGGCACACATTAATTAATTAAAACCATAGAAAAACGTCTTCCATACTTGAAACATGAAATACTTCTGCTTGAAAAACACTTGAGAAAAGCACATGCCACCTATTTGAAGCTAGCAATAAATGTAGCCTTTAATCCCTGCACTATTTTGAATCAACCAGAGCAAACTTAGGGTTCTGTCTGTACAAATTCCTTTCATAACACATGCATCTAAGAAAGTAGCTTGAAAGTAAAAATGTTATCAGAAAAAAAACCCTGAGATTGCAGCAAGCTGTGAGCCAATGGGGGAGGAAGGAGCATCTGACACAAATGTATCATAATTAATGGCATTACATCAAACTCACTCCATAGGAGAGACTGTCCCAAAGGGGTGAATCATTGCACACCGTTCTCAGCCTAGAAGTACATTCTATATTTAGAAATGTAAAAAACACAGGTTTAAATTATACTATTATGAACTGCAGTTGGAAAACTTGTAAAAGTTTTACACAAGTCACCCACAGAGACAGAAAAATCAACATACTGTGACCTGCCTTGGGAAAGATTGATTTTATTTATTTTACATAACTGTTACGAAGAAATATATATTTCATCTACAGTATATAAAGTGTATATGCATTTTCTGTGTTTTTAAAAAGGAAAAAAATCTCATAGACCATCAATCTTTTTCTCAAAAAAGCATTTTAAGTAGCAAAGCTGTAGTTTTTTTAAGACAAGGTTAAAAAAAATCCCATCAAGTCCATGCAGAACTTTACCCAAGGAGAGACTAAAGCAGAAGACCCATTTTTAGCGGGCAAGCAGTTATAAAAGCTGCATATTTAGGGTCCTAATCTTGAAACCCTGATGTAATATCCACCTCTGATCCAGAGATCAGTGCCTGGCATCTGTGGCTCGTGCAGGCACTGATCTTTTCTGTCTGGTGACCAGTGACAGGAGCCAAGAGAATGACATGAAAACTGTGTCAAGGGAGATTTAGGTTCACTATTAGAAAAAGCTCTTTCACCCAGAAGGTGGCTGGGCAATGGAACAGGCTTCCCAGGGAAGAGGCCACAGCACCAAGCCCGGCAGAGTTAAAGAAGCGTTTGGACAATGCTCTTGGTCACATGGTGTGTTTCTTGGGGATATCCTGTGCAAGGCTAAGAGTTGCATTTGATGATTCTTGGGGGTCCCTTCCAACTCAGAATATTCTGTGATTCTGGTCCTCCAGCCCAGGGACCAAGGATCATTTCCACCCTGCTCCAGTGGAGGGCACGGACGTGTGTTGCTGCCGGGCCATGGGGCACACACGGCACTAAACACATCAGTTCCAGCGGTGCTGCCCCTCAGACAGCTAGTTTTGATCTATCATTATTTCAATCCTCAGCAATACTAACTAGCTTTTCCAGTTCTGCACCGTGTACCAAATTAGCTTTTCTTTGGAAAGAAAAATCATTTAAACTGTGTTAAAAGAGTAATAAGCCCCACATTTTTTAAATCCCTCATATAAATCGCTTCCTTGGGCAGCAGTCAGCTGCCCAGGGAGGACCGGGTTATAAATGGCCTGAGGAAGCGATAGGCAATGAATAGCCCTGACCCTCGCTTCCCTGCTCGGTGGAGGCCTGCAACCCGAGCCGGGAAGGGGAAAATTCCTCGCGCTCCCGCTCCAGCCGGGCAGGGGAGGGGAGCAGAGGACGCCGCTAAGGAGGCCCCGACCCCTCCTCAGCATCGCAGTGGCAAGAAATGACAAATATCCTGCACTGCACCCCCAAACACCCCTCTGCCCACCCAAACTCTCATCAGCATCCTGCAGTCCCGCCATAACCAAAGCAGCCCCAGACAACTCCTGTTCCAAAAGCAACTTGCCTTGCTCCAGTATTACCAAAGGAACCTGCAATAAATGTTAACAACCCTGCAAGAAAAAAAAAAACCCACAGTTCATTCCTCACCAGACCAGAGGTTTTCCTTCACCGGCCCCAGTGGTAGCACAGCACAGAAGACAACAGCTGACTGGCAAATGTCATCAGCAAGCAGAAAAATTAAGGCCCAGAATCTTTACTTTTGGCCCATTCTAGGTAACAGTTGTATGGGTTGGTTTGCACTGCACTGATCCAGAAGGAGATTAACAAATATAAAATCCAGGGGTACAGTAAGCATCATTGTCTGCCACTCCTTTAAGCAGCAAAATCCAAACTGACCTACATTGTTAAACCTGTTTCCTGAAACAGGAATGAATGCTGCAGAAGGACTGTATGCAAACATTTAAGAGACCTTGTATTTCATATATTCATAATGAATATTTAATTGTGGGGTTTTTTGCATAATATCTAAATTAATTTTTCTAATTTAAATTTTTTTATTGCATGGGGTTTAACAGTAACATTTTAATAGCAACATTGTCACCACAAAGCTCTTTATAAGATTTGTCAAATTAATGGAAGCTTGACATTTCAAAATCTGAACATCTGCTTTTGACACAAAAGTATTTTGTTTAGTAAAAGTTTAAAAATTATTTTACATTAATGTAATAAGTATTATTCAACAAACCCATTTTTAAAGGAAGAAAGGATTAATATCTTTTTCTGTATTTATCATGTCCCCTTTTTGATAATTTACCTCCATAGATTTATTAAAAGGAAACAATTTGCTTTTTTTGTCCATCATCTTTAAAAATTTGTCAATGGGATGTAAGTGTGCCCAGAAGAACAATGTTCTCACAAGACATATAAATTCTGATTCACCTTGTTAAACCACTGGATTCAAGCGGTAACAAAAACCCCTACACTAAAATTCTCACATGTTCACTTATGTGGAGGAAGTCATAGGTCAGTACACATTTTTATTTTCTTACATACCATCAATAAATAATTATCTGCTAAGTCCTGTTTTTGACCTGAAATGCCAGGAATTTCAAACTTGTCCACAAAATGGCAAAGTTACACTTAAACTAATGAAGACCCAGCTAACTGCTGTGCAAGAAATTTAGATGAACATTCACATATGATAAGTTAATACAAATAACACTGTTATATAATTAGTTTTGGGGACGTTTTAAAGATTGCAAAGCATTCCCAAGGACAATAAAAACAAGTACGCTAAATGACAGTCTATACACACAAAACCCCCTTTCATTGACTTAAGCAAGCTTTTCTGTTTCAAGAATGGTTTAAGTTCCCAAATAAAATGATCAGGAAAAAAAACCTCGAAAGAAACTGTGCATAGGTATTGAAACTTCCTGACAACTATTTCCCTGATGTCACCTGGGTCAACATTTCATCTCTTAGTAACATTTGGTCCCTGAAGTGTAGCTAAAATATACTGTACTTTCAAAATGCACATCAGATGGAGACAGAAAACAGAAACAAAGCTAAAGTTTACCACTTTTTAAGAACGTATAGAGACTCTATACGTATTAATAGACTCTATTAATAGACTCTAACGTATTAATAGACTCTATTAATCATTCTGGAACAAAAAGATATCACAACAGTATCAATCATTTTATGACATTACCTCACTCAAGAGAATACAATATACCATAGTTGCATTTCATTACACCTATTGTGGTCAATACCAGTTTAGATCCCTTGTAATGGACATTTGGATGAAAGGAAATTAAACTGTAACTATAAAAACATAGGATTGTTTTATATAAAATTTTTAAAAATATACTGATTCTCATATGAAAAAGTATATTAATATATAAAAGATCACAAAAAGTCTTTAATGTTGATTATTGTAAAATTATGAACACTAAAAGTAGTTCATCTTTGGCCAAATGCTTCAACTGTAGCCATCTCTAATCTTGGTTCATTTACAGCTGTCACCAGTTAAATAATGATCATCCAAGGAAGAAGTGCTAGCTGTGTGAAGATTAACAATAAACTCACATAAGCATGCAATGCGCTATCATTTTCCAATAAATTAATGATGATTATTGTCAGTAAAAAAGAAAATATATTATAAAAATATAATAATCTGCCATTTAAAAATATGTCATCGCTTAATTAGATTAATGAAGATTAATGTAAAAATTCTTTGGGGAAACTGAATCTGACACTTACAGTATTAAACACAGAGAGATTTTGTTGCTCAAAGCAGACTGCACATTAATTTTAAAAGCACTTGTGTTCTTGAAAAATGTTATGTAGTCACTATGCAAAAAATATGCATTTTTATTTTTTACAAGTCTGATAATTACTGAAGACAATGTAGGCACAGATCATACTTAAAGAAACCTTTTCAAACAGTGTTTTGAATTTAAATAATTTTAAATACTTTCAAATCTGACAGATCATATTTTGGAATGTTTAGTAGATTTATTTTTTAATTCTTGAATTTTTTTATTCTTTTTATTCTTCTTTAATTCTTGAAGAGAAGTCATTCCTAAGAGGAGACTCTAATAGCCTACGTTTTTAGTGTAGACAATAGAATATAGTCCAGGAGAATTAAGCACTCCTTTAGCACTCCTTAGTGTTTGCAAAAGCATGAGTTAACACGAACAAAATCCTATTCTAGTAGGTCTACGCAAAAGAATTATCTTCAGGTGTACTATATTTCTTCCAGTTATCACCTTTAAAATCTTCTGCTTTCTTATCTTCTACATTTCAATCCCAGTCCTCTCTTCGTGACTACTCCTGTAAAGTCAATGGTGACATGCAGAGTTCTCTAAAATATCAAAAATTAAGAGTTTCTTTGTTTCTTAATGTATCTGCTTCACATCCAGATCAATCACACTCAAGTAATGTCTATCTTTAACAATGATCACTAATTCCTGAATACAATCAAAAACACTTCTAAAACTTTTACCTTTTTTTTTTTTCCAGCTTGCAGTAGTTCTAAACCAGAATCACAGCACAAACAGGATGCCCTGTTATTCAAAATCAGCCTCCATGCTAGAGCCACACAGACCCGTGCACAAGAAACCATGCATTCTTTATGGGGTTAACTTCTACCCAGCATTTCCCACCCATTAAACAGTTTCCGCAAAACATGCTATATGAAAACATTAAACAAATGTGATTTTGACTTGTATAAAACAGCTATTACAGATGTAATGTGCTTTCTTTAATTAACACATACCACACAGACATGCAAACCTCCAAAACAATGAAGCAGGCAAACAAAGCAGAGATTTGGCACAGACAAATGAGAATTTATTCACTATATTGGAGAACTGTTAAGCACTGTGGTGAAATGGACATTTTTTTGCCTGACTGCATTTACAAATATTTGAGGACTACATTATGCTTCTAAATCTGTGAACTGTCCTCCCTCTCCCGCCTGAGTAGAAGCTTCAGGTACTTCCCCCTTCCCACTAGTCAGTGCTCTCTCCCCTGTACCTGAGTAGTATCACTACATTCCTAATATAAGGACCTGGGAAAAAGACAGATCCTGAAGGATTCTGCCAGGAGGATTTCCAGTCCTTTCCCTTGTGAACACATATCCAATACTGCAGTTAGACAGTTTTGAAAAAGATTTCCCATCACCCCTGCCAGAAACCAAAGTCCCTGCACAGGACTGCATCACTGTTCAAGACCCCAAGGTGCTTTCACTGCAAAGGTGAATTTCATTCACCTTCAACAGAACCTGCCTGCAGCCACAGTGAGGAGTCTTTTCCAGACTGAGAACTGTTCACTTGCTTCTTCTACCACTCTTTCCTCACGTGAGGAAATTACTTGGGACTGAGCAATTTTTCAACAGGAAGATGGAAAGACCCAGAAACACTATCAGCCTGAGACCTTTGAATGAAAGCATTCTGGCAAAGGAGTGGTCAGGTGAATAAACAGAGAAAGCTATAACACAAATGCTAAAGTAGCCTCAAGTGGCATTAAAATACAAGCAATCAAGAAAAAAATCCCTCAACACTGCATTCCTATAAATTACAATGACTAATTAAAAGAGGGCTTCTCTGGGAACAGAGTATCTTTGATGGGAAAGCCAGTATCAGCTAAGTTCATGAAATTTACACACTTATGAATGTAATAACAACATTAATGTTTTCTAACAGAGCATAAGGTCTGTAGTAGTCATTTAATTCTACTTTGATTTTGTAGACAAATTCATACACTCCAAGTATTGATTAAATATGCATTCAGATTTTACCTGTTAAACAATTTTAAGAGGTGAAAATACTAACTTATCGGGCTAACAATATGAACCCAAACATTTCAGACTCCCTCCTTCCAAAAAATGTAATTCTAGCACTGAGTGATTTTCCTGGTTCCCTCCCTGACAATCGAACAAGAATATTCTACATACTCTCTGACAAATCACCTCAATGTTGACGTATTTAATTTTCAAAGTTGAAATACTATACATATGCAATAATTAAGGAGCTACAGTTTTCATATTATCAACTAATTTCACTAAGCCCTCACCCATCCACTAAAAAGATATGTTAAATTACAAACATACCCTGTAAACATTCTGTAGAAGAAACACGTATTATTTACATGAACAAAAAACTCCCTTTTTCTGTTTGATTTATAAATAGTCTTTCTAAAAACCGCAATCAATGTATTTCAGTGCCACCACTGAACTGTAATCACTAAACAAGACAAACCTATAACACTGAAATGTGACCGAAAGATTCCTGAAACATTCCACTTCCAAGGAGAACTCAGATGCTTGCACTCATTCCAATACCCTCAAGTGCCCTTTTTCTTGAAAAGTCACTCTCATTGTCTCTCCATACCCATCTGGAGGTAGGAAGACCAGTATTCTGCTACTTTGCACCAGAGGAGACTGCAGTTTCACTCACATTTCTCTGACAGTAGCTTCCAGCTCTTTTCTCCATTACCTTCATCTCACCCTGAGAGCTGCTTGCTTGCATCCTTGGCCACCCTTCCATGGTGCCAACACTGCCCGCCTTTATTTGTGGGGATCATAGGTGTTCTCTGATTAGAAAAATGATTAAAATCTGACACAAACCCAAGTATTTCCCCAGCTGAGTTTGCCATGCAGCTCCACAAGCATATTAGCCCAAGAGGAAGAGTGATATTAAAGCTCTTGAAGCTTACTACAGCAGGAGCACTGCTGCCAAATGTAAAAGTAAAGTCTTGGATATAGGATACCCACCAGGAAGAGTGGCTGTAGGAGTTTCAACCTCCACCTATTCACCCCACACTGCTACTGCAAAGCCTTACTCAGCTGCTTGCAGAGCAGCTGCTGACCTGCTCCACGTTACAGCTTTGCATGTTATGAAAAAGACAAATTCAGTGCCAGTTTTCCATAATACAGAAGAATGTGAAACTTGCAGCAAGTTCCACAGCTGCTCTGCAAGCAGCTGAGCCATCTCTGGAGTAGGGATCTGGAATTCCCTCTAGCCATCTCCCAAGGAGTTAACTCCTCCTCCATTTTAAGTCAGGAACAGCCAGAATAATTTGAGGAAAAGCCTGGACACCAGTTTTTCCAAGTAAATGGGCTCAAGCAATTAGAAGCACTTCCCCACCTTACATACAGGGGTGTTTACTGACACTCTGCTGATGTAAAAGTAATGTAAGGATTCACTGCTTTCACCAGTGATATCCCGGAAGCGAAAGCCAGCCCAAACCCGTCCTGAGTAACTGTCCTTTAAAAAGAGCCAAGTATAACATAATACCTTTCTAACACTCCTGGTAACTTTAACAAAAGATGGAAACTAAAAAAGGCACCCTTACATACAGGGAATTAAAAATGTAAACATTATGTCTTTATTTTTGCTCATTCTAAGAAACATCATAAACAATCTTTACCCTCTGGTTTCTATGTTCATAAAATCTTTCCTAAATTATACCTTTACAGTCAGTTTTATACACCTCTGTAGATACTGGTGGGCCTAATTTTGCTTCTGTTGATAATTTGTGGGGAAAGATGACAGGCTTTAACTGTGATGGGTTACATAAGGAAGATAAATTAAACAGTATTTACATGGGAGTATACTTTGTAAAGAGTGAAACCAAACCCTGGATAGCTCTTAATATACTTAATACTTCAGTAATGTAGTTGCAAACCAGGACAAGCAACAATGACAACATTTTTCCCAATCTGACAATTCGTTTCCTCTAAGCTTCTGTTCATATATCTGCTTTGATATCTTATGTTTGTGCCTCAGACAAAATATCCTCTTCCTTCCAGTATCCCAACCCTTGTGCACAGCTTCCTCAGTCTTGGAAAAAAGGAGGACAGCATGCTTTAAAGGGTGTACTTATTGCTCTGGCAAAGAGGTAAATATCCCTAATGCCAAAATAGTCTCACTGCAGGCCTCTGCCTTGTAATTTTTGTCTCTTAACATGCACTGTTTAAAATCCTTCAGCAAAATCTGATCTGATTTAACACCACTTAGGTTTAATGGTGTTGCCGTTTACTTATCCACTACATAGATCTATCAATGAAAATGTCTTGTGATGTTTGGTTTAGATGTAAATAGATGAATTCTGGAAGGTTCAGAAGATGGCGGCTCCATAACTTAACCAAATTAAAAGTTTCTTCAGACAACCATCTTTAACTATCAAGCTGTCAGTGAAGCATATTTTTGCCATCTGTTTATGTGTCCATAGGTAGGATTTGAAATGTAGGACTGAAACTAATTAGTAGTAAAAATAAAATAAATTTAAAAAATCCCAATACTGTACCACTCCACACTACAAATCCACAGTCCCCCTAATTTAAAGTCAGTTTTATCTGTATGGTGCAACCCAGTTGGCAAATGCCAAAGCTCAGCTCCGGGTCCTCAGCAGCGACCCATTACAGATGCTATCTACATGCACTGAGGCTGCCGAGCAGACTTTGACACCCACGCCTGATCTCTGCTAGATCTCTCGTACACACGCTCACTGCAGACATACATTGCTTCCCATTCGCTTCCTTCCTCAGCTTCCCTCTCTAAATGCTGCTAGCCACTTTTGTTTTGATTAGCACTGGGCTTGCCTGGTCCCCAGAAGAAGTGAAAGATGACAAGGCTTTAATAGCATATTCTGCATAGATACTTCTGTATTCCAAAACAGGCATTGCTATGTCATATTTAGCTAAGGAGCAATGCAATACTGGTCTCACTCACTTGCCTAAAACTTGCAGTTATCCTGAGCAATTAAATAGCTTTTACATGCTCCCAATAATAAAAAAAATGGAAAATGTATGCTAGATGAATGAATGAATCCTTGCAAAAGGATGGGAATACAAGTGCTCATAATATAAAAAATTCAGCACTGAGTGTAACATGACATGCCCAACTTCGTCCTAAAAAAGTAGTTCATCTGTGACTGTAACACTAGCGATTCAAAGAACAGGCATCTGATTCATCATGAAAAAGGATGGTTGGTCAAATAAGGGAAAAGACTTTTCAGATGCTGTTTATATGCCTCATTTTTCATTTATTCTTCTGTTTACAGTCATACTAGTATCAGTATTTTTTTCTCCTTTTGTTTAATGTACTTGAAATAATAAGAGGAAAATTTATAATATACAATGATAGTACAGGGCAGAAGGACTCGAATAAAAGACTCCCATTTTTATCAAATCTTGTAGCACAGTAAGAAAATTCAGATGAAAGTGAAAAATGTCAAGCCAACTATGTTCCTTTTAATAAGAAAACAAAATACACCAGCTCCTAAATGCTGCTCCTCCCTTCCTTCCTCCCCATCTCATAAAAGAGGATCCCAAAGAAGGATTGTGTTTAAGGTCCCAGTTAAGAAATCCCTCAATGTGGGAAGAATTTAGAACTACAGAGCCAGGACCAAACAACCATCATCTAAACTGAACAATCCATCACATCCTGAAAAATCACATTATTGAGAAAGAGCTTGTAAACTTATAACCATTGATATTCACAAACATGTATTTAATCGCATCTGTTTACACTCAGCACCCTACCCCTCATTATCATCTTTAACATCTGGGCTTCATGCTAAGCAAAGGAAAAGGGACATGTTTCTAACTCAGTCTGTACAAAGTGTGTGCAAAAAAGAATATACAGCATTTTTGCCTTACTGCCAGTGCCCAAAAAAGTTGGATGTATCTAAATTGTGTGTACAGTTTTGATTATGCAAAAAAAATTATAACAAACATCATCCCTTTCTGATTTTATGAGAGCTTCACCTTTTCTTAGTTCTTTGCACTGAAGACATTTTTTCATGTGCACCACAAAATGTTTCACTCACTTCATCTCTCCAGTCTGTTTTGCCCTTTGAGAAATAGATCTTTTTCTAAAATTTAACAAGACCCACTCACACGTAACTATGTCCAGAATTCACATGACAAAAAAGAACCAAGCTTAATTATTCATTCCATGGTAACCTACTAAGAGTATAAATGACAACACTGAGTCAAATTCATTAAGGTGCACATTCCTTGGATTTAACAGTGTTACAAAGGACTATCATTGCTACTCTTCTTTTTTTTTTTTTTTNCAGAGGACTCGAAAAAAAAGACAGAAAAATAAAGGAACAATGCACTAGGCATATAGCTGCTGCATTGGGCATGGCTTGTGTTTGAAAAAGTAAATAGTTTTTAGGGCTTGTAATTTTATATGATCCTGAATGACTCAAACACATGACTTTAAGATATAAGCTCTATCAGAATAATGCTAGAAAGGACAAGAGTGTAGATGTTTGTAAGTGTATGCAATTACACTGTAGACACAAAGATGCCCATATATAATGGCTGATGCGTTTCTACGTTAAGTAACGTACCTAGGTCTAGGTACCTCATCACCAGAAGGGTAACAACAAGCTGAAGGCGGTTCAGAGATCAATCCAAATTATTAACACCAAAGAAGGGACTTAAAAATCAGAGTTAAAAACTCATTACTGCAGCTGTTGCCTGAACAGTACATGCATTGGGTGAAAGGGGAGAGAAGTCCAAACAAAAGCAATATCTTCTAATAATGCATCAATATATACAATTAGCAAAGCACTGACTTTAGAAAAACATGACTGTAATCTCCACACACCCAAGAGGGAACTTGAAGAAGAAAGCAAAATTATTTATTGCAACATCGAAGGTCTAGGTATAGTGAACAGTATTACAGGATTTTTTACTTAAAATACAGTAAGGTTTTGCTCATAGCACAATCTCATAAACTGGGCATAACCTCATCAAGAAAAGTTAAGGTAAGAAAGGAAAAATATTACAGCAGGGCTCAGCCTAGCTTTGACAGGACTTTGACTAAGTAAACTAGAAGCCTCTTTCCCCTGCTTAGAATCCCTGGTTCTATAAAATTATACTAGTAGCTACAAACACAGCAGAATGAGCTAGGTGCACACAAGTAAATGATGAAGTGTTTTCAAAGCAGTTTTGAACAGCAATATTTTGTTTCAACAGATTAATAAATTAATATCTTTGTCTTGAAAAAGACCTTTCACGTGACTAAATTTTTCAAATTAATGTAACTAGTAGGTATAGGGTCCAAACACTGTTCAGGCAACAGACTCCCTTGTACAACCAGCACTGTTAAGTAACATTACAGATTTAAAGTTATTTTTATGTTCAGGCTGCTAATGTTACCACTGGTCAGCTAGTTAGCTAACACAAAGCATTCTATATAGAAATATCAATTATCTAAAATGTACTCTGAAGCACAATAGATAACATTTCTCCCCATTATATTAAACAGAAAACTTCTGCTTTTGACTGATGGAAAGAAGATTCACGTCACCATAAAGTTAATACGTACATATATATATACACACTAGATTTAATCAGAAGGAAAAATGTGAAAAACATACTTTGCTGTAAGTGCAATCCATTGCAGAATATTAATAACTTCACTCAGTAAGACCTATAGCTAAGACAACTCAAAATGACTGAGGCACACAGTTTATGTGCAATGAAACATGATATTTTTCACTGCATTTTACATTGTGTTATATCTTACAAACCCCAGGGTTTGGATAAATTGTAGCTTATTAAACTGTAATAAACCAACTTGTTTAACATTTCCTTCTTGCCCCCTCCGTTAGGGGACACAGCTGAATAGCAACTTCCAAATTTACTACTTTATTATTTTCTATGACTATTTTCCATTATGAAACCGCACACCTTGTCTAGTATTACTTAAATGTATCAGGTTATCATGCAGTTCAACACTTCTCCATTTCCACAGCTCTAAGAATATCTTTGTTTCCAAATGTGTTTTTTATTAACAACACTGCTATGCTTCAAACGTTTGCTTTCTACTATTCAAGAAGCAAGAAAAAATTACATATATTAACACAAAACTACATTAAGAAAAGGAGGGGGTTATTTTTAAAGTAAATTTTTAAAACTGTAAAGAACAATTTCACTATTTAAAAAGATACAGAGAATGGAAGAAAGGGGGAAAAGGAGGAAGACTGCTCTTTCTTTGAGAAGTACTTCATGTATTCAGTTCTAAAGAGAAAAAGCAGCAGCAATCCGGGCACCTCATATGCCAGTACAATGCAGGAAGTGTAGGAAACCAGTAAGTTGACTGTTGGATTCTACACTTTGTACATAATTCCAAATGCAAGCAGCTATTTCGAAGCGCAGGCGCTTAGCTGCAGGGCACATGCAAGGCAAGATCAGAAATTCACCCCACCACAAAGCAATATGCTACAGAAGCAGTTTCTTTAGAAGTCACCGTTTTATTAAGATAATCAAAGGTGTATGTTTTAAAAAACCCTGGTGAAAGTTACCACAAAATAATGTTGGGCCACTAATGTAACATTAAAAGGGAATCACTATATAATCATGGAACACCCCCTGCCTCGTCATTGCAAACGTCATAGAAAATGGACAACCACATAAAGTTAAGATGCCTTTGTGCCTCCCTAATATGGCCCTAGCCAAACCCAAAATGGTCTCTTTACCTCTCTTGTGCTCTCTGTTCACAGAGAAGATGGGTGAGATTCAAAATAGCATTGCTGCAACTGGAGGCTTACAGAAGGACTAGAGAAGGTCTACTCATGCTCCTTCTTCACAAACCACGGTACAGACCTCGGGAATAGTTTCCTTAACTTTATCATTTTTTACCTATTTAGCATCTGAAACTCCTTTGCATGAAGGCATTCATACCAGTTTCCACGTTCAAAACACAAAACCATCCACACGCTGTTGTGCTCAAAAACAAAACCAAGGAGCATCCACCCCTTCTTTGCCCATCAGCCTTACAGAGATACTGCTTTTGGTCTGAATCCTTAATAGTTTTGGATTTTTTTCCCTAGAAAGAAATAATTAAAAGTCAACCAACCAAACCACATAGACACTTCAGAGTATTACCACAGGGACGCTCTCAGATCTGAATTACGACAAAATAACACTATAATTATGTCTTAATTTCACTAACTAATCTCAGATGAGCTTTTAAAAAGTAATTCGAGGTTTACAAGTAAACCGTTTAAAACTACTCAAATGTTATCTGAACGAAACCCGGCATTTATTTATCCTTTTCCCAGCTTAATTTTAAACAGTTTCCAAGGAAAGGCATATCTGCTCCTGATCAGTCTGGTGACAAACGATAAACCTTGTTAAAAAGTGTGACATTTGAAAATAAATAAAAACCACGGGAGACGTTTCTAACCAAGGAAGTAGATAGGAGGAAACATTCTCTCTTTACACAGATCTCCAGCCACGGACTAAGCACAATCTAACGGCCTTATTTACTCAAATTGTACGCTGCCAACAAAACCACTACCTAAGGCAACTTTTTAATTACCTATTTTACTAAATACTTAGAAAAAAATAGGTTACTTCTCTTCACACACAACCAGAGTCCCACTGAACTCAACCAAATGTGGTAGGCTGAGACGGAAGACAAAAATGGGTCTTACTTGGTGTACAAAGACATCAACTGGAGACTCCAAGGGGCTTCCCTCTCGGTTGCTCATGGAGATGAACCCGAATCCCATTCTCACATTGAACCATTTGCAATGGCCGGTTCCGTGCAAAACCTGGGATTCCTCCTCTTCTTCCTGCTCCGGCAACTTCCCGGGCTCGTCTCCACCTTTACTCGCCCCTGCTGAGGAAGAGGGAAAGGCGGGCGGTGGTGGGGGGAGTG
>VXAU01002292.1:1860979-1875263 GCA_013399695.1 Formicarius rufipectus
TTTTTTTTTTTTTTCCCCTCCTTCCTTTTCGGACAGCTAATCTGCACGCTTCTTTACGGGAAATCGAGATGACGTATTATTCTGGGGTTTCTGCCCTCCCGTGCATGCACAAATCCGTAAGAAGAACCGTGTGTTTCTAGGTACAGCCCATTGAACCAACAGCTACGTGCAGGGGCGGCCGTGCAGAAGAGATTATGGGGGTATCTGTGCCCGCTGCAGGCGGGGTCCGCGTACGCATACGAAGGCGAGATGCTCACGGATGAGGGACACACGTGTGTACAGACACGGACGGAGTACGCCGGGAGGCATCTGTGTCACCCTCTGCACAAAACGTGGGCAGATGTATGAGCTGATCGTTACTAATTTCGCCTTCAAATTAAAAGCGCGCCGGAAACGCGGTCTCACCTTAATTTGGCCCAGAATGTGCGGAGGTTTAGCGTTTTAAAACATTTCTGAAGGGGGGATGGGGCGAGGAATTGTACTTCACAGGTTTCTCCGCCATCTCTTTCCGGGGGAGGGGATGTGATTAATGACTTCCTAAATAAGAGCCCAGTTTTCAAGCCGAGAATTGGAGCGAACCTCAATCAGTAGGTGGGAGACGACTGACAAGAGAAAAGGATTTACTGGAGAAGAGGAGGACGGGGCGGGGGGGTGGCGGGGGTGTGGAGAGACCAAAACAAAAAAAAAAGTGAGGAAGAAGACAAAGAGGGGAGGAATAACGCTGACCGAGGACTGCTGTTTTAAGTCATCACTGCTAGCGGGAGAGGGGATCCAATTCGAAAAAGAAATGTGTGATGTGTGAAGGGCTTGGTCACAGCTCCTATGCAAAGTCACTCCCCTTCCACGCTCACAGGTACACAGCTATAGTCCTGCCCTCCAGCTATTCCCGTTGCTGTACTCACGGCCAAATGCCTATAAAATATTTTTATAAATGTCAGAATAAACAAACAAATTAGGTGAGAATTCGTTTTATTTTCCAACTGCCCATCTCCCTTAGTGTAATGGTATAGATGAAAGTGTTCTGTCATCACCACCTACTCGCCTATTGCCTCGCTTTACATCCAGTGTTATATATATCCTTTAAACGTTGCCCATACTTATTTAAAACCTGGGTTCAATGACTTTCTTATTAGCCGTCTCCCACCCTCCCGGCATCCTCTGTTATCCCGTGGACACACAAACAAAAGCCAAAGCAACAAACCGATCCGTGCAGAACCTGAATGCAAAGGGCTTATGCATTTGCAAAGCACTTGCTGTTGTTTGGGAAGTGGCGTCGATCAGTCTGCCCAATTAAGGGGGACGCCTTTGCCCCCATGGGCCTGTTTACTCCTTTTGTTGCCTTTCAGGAAAGCGTCAATTCCCCCACTAGTGCCTCATTTCTGTGTGAAACACCAAGGTGGAGGCTCCATGTGATCGTTTGCAAGAAAGAAGTGAGGGTAGGCAAGAGTGTACAAATACAAGCAGCCTGGCAAGTGGAGCAGAAGCTTTAAATCCTGAAATTCCTTTGCAGTCGTCAACCGTAAATTTCCTATAGGTTATTTCAACAGTGAGGTCGACTTCCTACACTGACCTGCCTTAAGCATTCGTGCAACATACCGCTGCTTTTGGCTCATAACCTCCCTTCCCCCCTTACAATAACGATTATTTTACAATATTAAATCACCAGTAATTGTATATGCTTGGATCTTATGATCGGGACGATATCTATAAATGTACGAGATTTTAACACACGTGAAACCCCAGCTATGAACAAGAAATTAAGGTTACCGGAAGAAAACAATGCTTGCACCACTTACTTGGGACTGCTCAAGCCTACATATCTTGTGGCACAAGGGTACATTTACAAAATGCGAGATCTCTCTGCCCTTTCCTTCGAAAAGACAGAAAACACCCTCTTTAATACCGTTTTAAAAGTATTTATTTTAAAGATTGATTTTAACTATATTGGGTGTAAAAAATCCTTAGAAGCTAGAATATTGGTTAAACGGACACAAGTTGATTGAGTTTATTAAATGGACAAAATATCTTGTTAGCAAATTTTAGTGAAAAAATCTGTATAATATGTTCTTCGATGAATAAACGAAAAACTGCAAAACCACATCAATAAATGAATGTAAATATATTGGTTGCAAAGTATTTCTTACGTGGCAAAATAAATGCAGATTTTGTAAAATGGAGGGAGGTGGGATTTGCAATGGGTCTTTACAGAGATTTTCAGGCCTCCAGTATTAGTAGAATTAAGGTTGGGGTCACTGGACTGGTCACTGGTGTCAGATGTTATCGACTCATTCATTTCCTGCAAGGGACATCAGCCTTTCAAGTTTTGTGGAAGGTAGAGAGCTGTTGCCAGCTGGGAACTCTCCGGGAAAAAAAAAAAAAAAAAAAAAAAGAGAACTTAAAAAACCCCAACCCACTAACACTCTTCCAAAATTCATTCGCAAAGAGGGGAAAGAGGATAAACAGGGGAAAAAACCTTACAGAAGACGCCAGTTCGTGGAAAAAATAGTCTAATGGTAACAAGTTTACATATTAAAAAAAAATATTTCTATCCTTACATTTCGCTAAATAGATGCTGGTTTTGGCAAAAACAATAATAGGAACCTGGAATCATTGTCTTTCTATATGCACAGCAAGAGCTCACTTGAAACTACGTAACCAAAACCAGAGGTGTTGGGTTTCCCATTTGCCACCTTCCTAAAGCTTTCAAAGTGCTAACTTCGGTTTCTTCTACTCCTCTAAACAAATAATAATTTTTTTTAAAAAGGACAAAAACCCCAACCCAATCAACCAAAAATCCCAAATCAAACAACTACCACTCCGCACAAAGGAAGACCCCTACCACAAAAAAATAATAATAAAAAAGCAAACCCAAAAGAGGGAAAAACCAAAAATCCAAACAAATGACGGAGCAGCGTGCATTTGAAACAAAACCCGTGTTTTACACTTGAAAGCAGATCTCGAGATGCTGCCACCACTTCCCATTTCAAAGTGCAGCCAGCGCTCCTCCCCGACGGGCAGTCAGGAGAAGCAGGGACGGCGCAGGGGCGCCCCTGCCCCCTCTCTTGCACTGTCTGGGCTTGGCTGCTCGGCGCCGCCCCACCGATGTTCGACGGAGTAAGATGCCCGTCGTGTTTCTTACAGGGTTTCTCTCCAAACAGGCTCTTCCTAGCGCGGCGGCCGAGGGGGTCCTTTCCTGCCGGTCCCTACAACCAGGACTCCGTGACGGTGCTGAGCTGTTTCCGCCAAAACCCTCTCACCTACAGCGTGGCCGCCAAAGCCGCCTTCCCTTTCCTCCGACATGCAGCGCCCGGGCGAGGGCGGGTGTTGCCAGCGGCGGAACGGGCTTGCCTGCCGGCAGCGGCCATGCCGCTCAGGGAGGGGGGTGGTCAGGCTGCTTCCCCCCATCCTCGCCTGCCGGTCTTGGGTGTCCGGTGGCGGCGGTCCGTCAGGGTCCCGAAGGCGGCGGCTCTGTCCCCGTAAGCCTCTCATCGCGCCGGGCTTTGCCCCTGGGCTTTTGTTTAACACTTCCAGAAAATGCGGCTCTTTCCCAGCGGGGACGTATCAGGCATGTCTTTCCGTGCCTTTGCGAGAGCGGGGTCAGACATGCTCAAGACACTGTCAACTTCCCGCTTTGCCCTGGCCAGGCTTATTATCCCCCCTATTAATCCCCCATATTATTAGAAAAAAATGTGTGGATCTTTATTTTTTTTAACAAAGTATAGCGCTGACCCAGCTGCGCGCTTGCCCACAGCAGGATTTGTTCGACGTGCCACTGCGGGCTATGAAGTCCCGGGTTTTAAAGAGGCGCCTTCGCACCGCTCACTTCTCGGGAAATGCCGTTTCAGAGCGCAGCAGGCGCCTCTCTCCCTTCGCCCCCGCCCGCCGCAGGAGCAAGTTTGGGTTTTGGGCTACCACGGCGCTCCCGTCCCGTCACACCTAAGCCGAGCACGCAAGGCTCCGCGGAACCCCGCCTCTGGCTCCCTTGCGGGAACGGGGCAGGCGACGCTGCTCGAACTGACGGCTGGAGCGCGGTTTCAAACACGAGCTTTACCGGCACTTTTTGTTGAAACGAAACGCGGCGGCTGCGGGTGCCTCGCAGGTCCGACCGTGGATCTCTGCTGGCAATGCCGGCGGTTTGTTGGGGAGACTTACAAAATAGTGGGAATTGCTACGATCTCGCGCGTGATGTGCGGGCAGAAGGGACTCGCTCGGAGCGGTAGGATACAGGATGTGGTCTCACATACATAAACCGTCTCTCAGCTGCGGATTTGCAAGTGATAACGGCCGCTTCCCCGAGGGATTTAAGGAGGTTCTGGCCTGTCGTCGCGGGAGACCGCCTGAGATGCCCCGCAGTGAGGACCCGGTCTGGCGGACAGACTGGCCACACCACCCGGCTTCAGCGCTTCGCCTATCGCGGAGCAGGCGCCGACCGATGAGCGAGCGGGTTTGCGCTTCAGGCGCTTGTGCTCCACCCAAGCACCTACCCGGGACAGCCGTACCGGGTCTTGGTGTGCGTATCGCAGAGGGGAGCGCATCCTCGCCGAAGGGCAGTTGCGTAGGCGCTCTCGCCCGCGCCAACCCGGCGGTGTCACGAGTAGCTCCTCCCGCCTCAGCAGACAGGCAATACGCAGCCCCTGCCATCGCCGGTCCCACGCTATCTCCCGGCGCCAGGAGCGCATCCCGCCGTGCGGGAGAAGCGGCGCGGGTGGATCATGGGTATCCCTGGGACTCGCGGCCCTTCCTCGGGGACGCAGCGCCGCTCCGAGGGGAGCCCCGCGCCCCCACCCGCGCATGCGCCTCCCCGGGCGGGCACGGCGGGCGCTGGGGCAGGGGGCTGGACGGACAGACGGGCTAGACGGACAGACGGCGCGATGGCACGCGACTGCGTGGTAGTAACTCGGCAGCGGCACGACAGTAACTCTAGAAGTATAAATGTTAAGTCAGCGACTGAGGTGTGTGTCCCCACCGTTGCGCCTGCTGCGGTGGTGGTCCTACAGCGCTCCTACAAACCCGTGGGCTCCCACAGTTTGCGACAGGTATCCGCGGTGGGGTTACTGTAAATAAATTTTCCTTGTGTAATTGTTTATTTGTCGTACAGAAGCAGAACACTCAAGCTGCATCAAACAAGAACTCTGAAGCCTGTGCACGAAATCCACGAGTCTTCCCCCTCCCGCCCAACTTCTGTTCATCAGAGCCAGTGGGACAGATGCGCTGCAGTACCTCAGTTTTACAGATACAGTCAGCCATGTAAGACGCTACAGAGAAGACTGACCTGAGCCTGAGGAGACCTTCTTGAATGACCTCATCGTCTTCTGAGGAACCTAAAATCAGAGAGCTGGAGTCAGTACCGTGTACACTGTACCATATTTAATTACCCGTCCTCCAGTTTAACGGCTCATTAGGAGGCCATAAAATGCCAGGGCATTGACTATGACGTGACCTATAAACTTACTATTTAAGACTTACCTAGCTCATCAGAACCACAATAATCAAGGCGTGAGATAAAAAATCAGGAACTGCCATTTATTCTTTTCTTTTTTTTTTTTTTTTTTTTTTTCCCTCAGCACCAGTAAAGGCATTGCCCCTTTTATTGGTCTCTTATGAAAGCTATGCAGTTGATGACAACAGAGGGCAAAGACACAGATTTGCAGAATATTGGACGGTGTTTGTTTCCTTTCTCAATAATTAATTGCAATAGGAAACCCAGGAACTAGTGAGTTGTCTGTACTATGATTAAATTGTACATATTAAGCAATCAAGTCATATCTTGTATATGATTTTTAAAAATACAATAAAAATAATTCTTCAGGATTCTTTCATGATCAAAATTGTAACTCAGTGCTAATTTATGAAAATCAACAGGAAAATGCTTTCAATTATGTCAGTGATAAACGTGTGTAGCATAGTATTGTAATGATATTAAATCCTAGGTCCCAAACTCAACAAAACCAATCAGTCATATAAATACAGATGTGTAACTTGACTGAAACATCATGAAAAGTGTACCTTTGCTCTAGTTGAGAAAGACTGGCTAATTTCGTAGAATGCCAATAAAAATACAATGCAGAAAAAAAGCACTGCAGATGGCAGGAAGCATGAAGGCAAATACCTTGGGTTTGGATTAAACTTGTTACTTAGGCTGTCCAGTTTAGCAAATGAAAGACGAATAGATAGGAGCATGCACAAACTCACCTGCCACAAGCCTGTCCGCTTGTCTACTGTCTTTCTGAATAATCTATTTGAACTAAAACCCATCAGAACCAAACAAACTGCAGTCTCAACCTATTTAGGTATATTCCCAGTTCTCTAGTCTTTCAAAGAAATCTGGGTTCTGTCTTTTTTTTTTTTCTCCCAGTTTAAGAGCACATCCAGTCAGTAACCCTGCTCTCTTACTTAAAAACAAGCAAACAAACAAACAAAACAAACATAAAATAAAACTGGATATCCTACTAGGAGTGAACAAAGTCAGAAGAAGAATGACCAAAGTCAAATGAGAACCAAATTTCTCTCTTCTTTTTCCCTAGTCAGTTATCTTCAATCTTTTCCAACACTAGAAAACGGGATGGTAGAATCTTTCTTTTCAGTGCAATAACACTGGCAAGCTGATTCAGTTCCTCTTCTTTTGTAGTAACCAGTTTTCTACTGGAATTGTGTGGACTTTTGCCTTGTATTAAACCTAGCTCTGCTTTTACACCTTCAAGCACTGAAGCCCAATCTCTTCTATCTGCTTCTTTGTTCTGCCAACCTGTAGCTATGTGGCTTTTGTGTCTTTCAGATTTACTTGCATTATTTATGCAACATAATGAAATATGCAAGCATAGAGTAAAGGATCCGTTCTTAGCTTTGGCACATAGCCTGTTTCAGTTAATGAAGGGATTAAAAATAAGTATTTGGGGGAGTGGTGTCAGGACTAAAAGAGGAAATTACAGTTCTTAAAAATTAAGCAGAAAATAGCACAAGTTCAAGTAATTCTTGTTTCTAGTACTGCCATTTCATAACACATTTGTAAGCATCACATACTTCAGAGGTTCAAATAAATATAACAGATTATTAAGCAGAAAATGGAAATCTATTTTTATAGTTATTACAAAAAGCTTCCTGATATGATTCCCAAAACTTGGCATAAAGGAGGTTAGTGTAGAAAAGCCTGGGTATTTAATTTCCATTAAGTCATTTAAATGAGAAACTATTTTGGTATGTATTCTACTGCATCCTACTGAAAGAGGTAAGTTCCATTTAAATGGAAGCAGGTTTGGGCTCTGATATGGCTCATGGTGAACCCTCCTGTGCCTCCTTATGCTCTACAAACAAAAAAAGATATTTGGCATTTTACTTCTGAAACTATCTTGACATTTACCTGAACTCTGTAACTGCAAATAAGTAAATAAATGCTGTTTAGGAATTGTGTACTGGATAGCATGATTTTTTTAGAGAAAAGGTACTTCCTTTGAAAGCAACCCTTATTTTAACTAGGCATTCACAGCATATGGAATGATACTGTAACATTAGGCACAAAAAAATAATGCAACTGAATACCATATGGAAATATTGCTGGATGGGAAATACAATGAAAAGTGCAGTATCAGTCAAAGGCACACTGACAGATACCCAACAAAGGTAATCCACCTTCCCTTACAGGTAGCACATTCTGTAATTCAATGTACTTAACAGCTTATAAAATGCATTTTTGATAATTTACTGGTCAGTAAAAAATAACAGCAAGTTTATATATATTAAAAAAAATTCTCTTAGATATGGATAGTTTCAAATTCATTAACTTAAGGAAGTTTGCAATCTAAGGATTTACAAATATAATTTGTTTGAACAAAGTAAAGCAGACATACATAGTTACTCCATTTAAGTACGTTATACGCTTTCCTCCAAAAGTAATTTGAAAAAAAACCACAAACAAACAAAAAAACCTCAAACAGACATACAAACAAAACACAAAAAAATCAAACAAACAAAAAAACACAAAACAGAAAAACAAAATCAGATGTTAAACCTTTTTCTTTCACAGTTAGTGGTAGCCAGGGGATTTCTTCCACGGAGGAAAGTCAGTATTTTTTAATGGTGGATACTGTAAGTATTATCAAATTGCAGGAACACTAGAAAACAAAATCCACCAATACTCTATAACAAACAAGTAAGATAGTGATAGAAATGAATAGGGGAAAACATTCCAATGTTAAAAGGATCTCTTTTAGTTAATTCATCAGGAGTGAAGAGTATAAAAGGATGAATGCTACAAGGTATACACAAAATTAAAAAACTGTACAGAATGCAAGCACTGAAAGAGCATAAAATACTAGCTTTTAAAGTATGTATATACACACATACTAGTCAGGCATATTAACTTAGCCACTGCATTATGTAATTAACAAACTTCACTGTCTATAATTTTAGTCAGTAAAAATTAATCATATTCTGATTTGCAGTTCTTGATTTCAAACCTCACAAATGAGTTGTTTTACACTCTGAATTAACTTGTTTTACACGGATTCCTCATGGTGCAATTCTAAATAATTGATGCCTTCCTGAGATGTTAAATTGTTCAAACTAATTTTTTTTCATTTTCATTTCATTCAGTAAAATATAGTTTGAAATGCATACATAAGAAAAATTAAGATTTCCTGAAAAAGTATACTCAAGTATCAATGTTTTTATGTAATTACAAGGGGAAAGAAGTTGCAAGCTCTCACAATTTTATTCATAGTCTGTCCATAACTTACTTTGCTTTTCTTCCATATTTGTTTTCACATCATTACTTAATTTTTCTAGTAAGTGACGATGAAAGCAAGCATCTATGAGATGATGAACTTTTTAAAAATATTGACTTAAGAAAATTAATTGAACAACTAGCAAATTAAAAGTCTTTCTTTGCTAAGTTCACCCACTTTTGTCACTGAAGGATAAGTAAATAAAACAGCTAGACAATAGCCCAGGTATGCATTTTTCCCCGATATAAAGGGAGTATGCATATCTTAGTTTTTAAGAAAGGAAGTGCACATTTTTGTAGACCAAATATCCAGTTATGCACCTTTTAATTATGTGTAACAGTGTCATTTGACTACAGTGGGAATAGGAAAAAAGGTAAGAAATGTAAAATGTAGTTCCACTATTGTTAGGAATCTGATTCTTGGAGGAAACAAAAAGGAATAATAAACTCCACCATAGCCAAATGGGAGCCAATGAAAGCCTGAGAACTACAGGATCAGAATTTCTCCTCAAAATTAAATAACATTACTATATTGACAATTACTTTAGCATTAAGGATCTATTTTGCTTAAACTTTAATAACACATACTAAAGGAACATGCTAAACAAGGTTATTTTTGTTTAAAGGACTAAAATTACATATATATTATAATTGTCTTATTTAGTGCATTTGATTTAGTGATATCTAGAGTTTCTTATAGTCTGCACTTGAATGTACATATATTAAACAATTATCATAATTAATTAAAAAGCAATGAAAACCAAGTATGGTTCAAACAATATTCTGTGATTTAAAGATTAATTCTTTTAAATACACAATTTAAAAATGGAACACATCACCCTCTACTACTGTTCTTCTCCTTCCTTTAAAATATTTTGTTCCAAATTTACTGTTAGCATGTGCATGTTGAAATTGCCACACACTGATTTGCTATACAGCAAAAGAAACAATCACAAAACTACCTTGTTGATCTTATGTTTTCAGATGCATTCTTCTTTGTATTTTTAAATGCATTAGTATACCTTGTAAGGAAAAAAACCCTTAAAAGCCACAATTCTTAAATCATAGATAGATCAACATATATTTCAGAGCTTGATCATTAATTGATTTTGTAATGGTTTATTTCTGTGAGAAACTACACAAAGGGAGCATGACACTGTTTTTCCACTTCATATCTATTCACAAACAAAACAATGCCAAATGAACTGAAAACATACATGCTAAAGGCCAAAGTAACAAAGAGACATTATGACAACCTGAATTCAATATTTAAATCTTTCATTTAAAGAAAAATGTGTTTTTCAGTGATCCTGATTACACTAACTTGAATACATATTGCTCACGTTCAGTATAGAGATGCCACATTATCCCCTCAAAAGTGATGGCATCACACTTTTTTTTTTTTTTTTAAATACATTATAAAATTTTTATTTGCTTTTATAACAACTGGTTTGTTTAGACCTCCTTCCTGAGATGTTTGACACACCTTTCAACATGTTTTCCTTTGCACAGAATTTTTGTTTTACTTGCATGTGCTATTTACCTACAAAACACAGAGTCTTCCTTCTTCATTTTGGCGGGGTCTTTTGTTACTGAATTGTTACTTTGAAGCACTAATAAAGATGGATTTTTTATAATTTGTATTTTATAGCATGCTTATCAAATACTGATATGGATATTGTCCATTAAAATAATCAAGTCAGACATTACAGAAGTTAAACTGCAGAGAAGTTTATCTGTATTTTAACGATGAATATTCACTTTCCTAGAAGTATGGATAGTACAGGGCACATCTTTCTCATTTCAGCTGGAGTGGACATCAGTCCTGTATATCATGCCTTCTGACAGAGTCACTGTTTAAAACAACCAAACAAATAAAGTAATGCAATGGTCATTTTTTATAAACTTCAGTGCAGATAAGTCATTAATTCAAACCAGGGGGAAAAAAAAGGTAAACGGGAACATCAGTGATACATAATTAAAATGTCACAATCTCTAAAGTAAAAGCAGAAAACGTTTAAAATCAGTGCTGAAGTAGGTACAGGAGATACAGTATCTGAAAGAAAAGCAAAAACTTAATATGTGATACAAAATTATTAGTGAGTGTACAAATTTTAACAGTTGAATTTCTGGGAGTCAGCCTTAAATGTTGCATTACTGCATGTGGTCTAAATCAAATGTAACCTATAGAATATTTGTTACACACCTTTAGAATATTTGTGAAAACTTGGTTTAGTCTAAATGAGCTATTATTAAAATTATTATTAACATTAAACCAATCCCTTCAAATTGTTATGAACCCTGAATCTTAAGACACTGCATATAATAAAATAATCGCATATAAGTTAAACAGTGAGGGTTTAGGTCTGTATAATTACTGCACAGTGATATATAGAATGCTGCAGACTGGAAGCAGGATTCTGGGGAAGTGGTTTGCTAGAACTAATAAGTATACACACAAATGCCAAAATGAATGGATCTGCAGTTTATTGAAATATGTATGGTCAAGATCAATTTGTTTTATTTTTTGTTAAAACCACTGACAAATCAGAAAATGGCTACACACTCCCCTTATTTCTCAAGTACTAACACTAGTCAACATTTAAAAAATCTACAATCTGCATTTAAAGAAATGTATTTAAATGTTTAAATTTAAGACAGACCCATTTTTTATCAGTCACAAGAACACAAATAATTCCATAACAGAGTTACATTCAAGAAAATAGAGAATTGTGTAAAGCTACATCTATTTCTCTGTTCAAATTGACTAGTTAAATATTATAGTCCTCACTTTTCTGTATAATTAAGCTTTTGTTCAACCATGAAAAAACTAGAAACTGATTGCTTGAAAATGAGCTGCATGACCTTTGTCCCCATTTGTCACCCCTGACCTTTAATTTGAAGACCCTGCATATCAATTCATTCTATTTTTAGAAGCAGAATGTGTACTTTTAAAATTGTTATCCTCCCATATGAAACACATCACATTGGTTTTTTGTTGTTGTTGTTTTTTTTTTTTAAGCCTCTACTCATCACACCAGAGGAGCACACTTGCTTTTTATTGTGCAACTGCATTCAAAACATCCAGTATGCAATTACAGAAAATGAACACTTGTCTCTGAAATGAAAAAAAGCCTTTTTATATTTTCATGTACTAGAGAGGTTGAATCACCTTAAAGTGAATTTAGAAAAAAAAATCTACTAGATTGCACACCTCTGTAAATTTAATTTTTTTTGTTTTCCTTAAAGAGAGGAAGAAAGCAGAAAACCTCCTGCCTGTGTTTGCATTGCTGCTCAGGGATACCTGCTTTATTCCTGAGCCTTGCCTGTACCACGAGTGGTTATTTTGTTCTCACTGATGACACGTTGTTTTGATACTCACTTTCAGAATGTCCTTTCATAAACTGAACCTGTGGTTAAAAATAGCAAATGCCAAATTCCTGCCTAATTGCTGCTTTCAGGCACACTTCCATTTCATATAGGTAACGTAATGCTTCCCAAGGTGTCTGCAAAAAAAAAAATCTGCGTTGCTGGGAAGGCTGGAGAAAGCACTGCAATATTTGCCATTGATTTTGCTGCCAGCACTCGGTGCCGGAGCGGCACAGCGTACCACATAAATGCTGCGGGTGGAAGCACTCGCCTGCCGTGCCCGCCCTGTGCCGAGGCACCGGGAGCCTCCCGGGCGGACGGAGGACGGTCCGGCGGGCGGCACTAACAATGGCCGCGGGGTTCAGCACCGCGGACAGCGCCGCGCCCGCCGCAGGAAGGGCCGCGCCCCGAGGGTCACCGCGCCGCACGGTCCGCACCCCTCGGCCAGCACCGCCGCCCCCCGCCCCGCTTCGCCCGGCGGCGCAGGGGGCTCGGCTCCCCGCCGAGGGGAAAATGGTTCCTCGGGAAAGAGCCTCCCGCCCCCGCGCCCTGCTCGGAGCGACGCGCGGTGCCTCGCCCGTCCGCCCGAGGATCGCGCTGCGCGCCTCGGCTGCGAGTCAGACGGAACGCTGCCACGGAGGTACGACACAGGAAGAAAGCGGGAACAAATGGTGTAAAGGCCTGGGCTTCGGCATTCACTTCTGTGCTTGGGGACACAACGTGAAACGCTGCGTGTGACCTACAACTGCATCTTGCGAATGGCCTAGGCTGCAGCTGTTCAGGCCTAGGAGTGGGCGCGTTTGGGGTTTCCTTCCCTTATCACCATTTTCCCTCCCATGAAATTTTCGGTACACGACAGATAATACATTTTCAGATTAAAAAAAAAGTTTTGATCAAACTGAGGCAGCTGTACATGCCCTTTACAGAATGCGTTTTAAAACAATCAGAGTAGAAGACAGTTATTTTTGTCATCCACACACAGTTTCTAGTACACAGCTGCATTTTTTTAACAACTGCATGAGACCGACACCACCCATAACCACTATTTTTGCCACTACATACATGATTTATTTGACTACAGCAAAGGAAACTTGACTTCCTGGCATATTAGTAATTAAGGCAATAATTTAATTCAATATCGATTCTTACTACTCTATAGAAAGGGAGGGGTAGGAAGGGAGGAATCATCCTTTAAAGAACTACAGCTTAGTTGCAGATCTTATAATTTTCCAAACAATTTTGTCAGTATTTTCTCCTCTGATGCATTAAGGGGTTTTGTTTGTTTGTTTTCTGTGTGTGTGTTTTAAAAAATAATTTGTAGTTTTGTAAAGAAAAGCATACAGGTATTGATCTAACATTAAAGGTACATTATTACACTTCAGTACAATGTCATATCCAGACAACACTAAAACTATACACAGCTATATTTAATTGAACTGTGACCAAATTTAGCTATAATTATTTTCTTAGTATCTGATGACATATTCATGACAGGATACTTCTTTGTACTTGCAGTTATTAATAGTATTTCCATGCAAGATGTGAAATGCTAAAACAGGTTATTAGATGGGGAAAAAAACCCCCACAAACCAGAACTGTATATGGCCTATTTAGAAAGAATATCAAGACCAGTTACATAAGGCAAAAGTGTCAAGTCTGTAAACAAACTGGTGTAGCATGCACTGTTTTTTCCCATCACTGCAAGAACGTCATACATCGTTTACTCACCATCACTAACAAGCTAACGACTAGTAAGAGAGAAAGAAGTAAATGAACCAAATCTCTTTAGGTAATACGTTTATCAGATTATAATGGATAATTCCCTCGTGTTAAAGCTATAGTTAAAATTAACCTAGAGTTTTCAAATGTATTTAAACACGCTAGTTTCATGCCTTTGTAGCAGCTTAGGCAAAATATTTGCGAGCATTGCTGCTGTTTGCTTATTTCTAATTTACTCGTTCGCTGCCTGGTTATCCGACCCGCTGTACGGTCTACTACAGCAACACAACAGCCGCATGGCGCTGCCGCGGGCGGTCAGACACGGTGGCTCCCCTTAGAGCCGGGAGCGCCCACCCCGCCGCCCCTCTCCGCGGGCGCGCAACCGGACAAGGAGAAACAAGGCGAGTTGGACCCACTTCGGCACTTTTATTTGCTCTCCGCCGCTCCCCGCATCGTGCCCGGCACCTCGGCACCAGC
>VXAU01002292.1:1876045-1908627 GCA_013399695.1 Formicarius rufipectus
GGAGGACGGAACGGAGGAGGAGGAGGAGAAAGCGAGCTGAGGCGGCACGGGGAACCGGTGCTCCCGGCGGGAAGGCGGCGGCAGCAGCCAGCGAGGAGGGGCGGCGGCGGCGGGCAGAGACGGCCCCGGCGCTGCTCACGCCGCCGCAGCCNCCGCCCGGCAGCACCCCTGGGACCGCCACGCCCGGGGGGGAGTCCCGCTCACCGTGTGCGGCCAGCCCTCGGGCATCGCGCGGCCAGCAGGTCGTGGAGGCCATTTGGCACCTGTGGTTGAGTCCGGGTGCGCCGCCCCAAGGGCTGGGCTGACCTGCCCTGCTGCGGCGTTGTCCGCTTGTGCTTCTGCTGCTCACCCCAAATGTGACGCTGGCATCGCTCTTGTGTGGAGGATCTTGCACATTTTTCGCTGGTGGTGGTTTTCACATTGTCCAATCCATGTCCACAAAGCAGGCAGTATTCTTAGCTGTAAAACAGGCTTTTCCAGAGCTTGTTGGTTCCCAATTGTCTTGCGGCATAATTGGCTTCTTTTCTGTCATGTGAGACTTTACTAATCCCAAAGTTTCATTTCTCCAGCTCTTTCTGAGTTATCCGCAGAATACCCCAATGGTAGTTTACATACGGTCATGAACACAGGTCACCCAAGGTCATGGTTTTAGAAATAACAGGGTTAACAAAGGTTGGCTACTTATGTATCAATGTTCCACATCCTTTTTCCCTATCCACTCTAAATAGGCTCCGATAGTCACCACTTCCTACATGCACTAAGAAAAATAGAGTTGGTTTCCAGCCATGTGGTTCCTCACCAGGTATATGTGCTAAGGATTAGCCAACCAGTAAGTCAAGCAGTGGGTAACTGGTGAAGTCACATGATCTTCCATCTGGTGGAGACACTGATTAGCAGTCTCATTTTCCTGCTGGTTTTCATGCCACTTAGTATTTTTGGTCCTTTATTTTGAATTTGGCTGAAATTGTGAAAAGGGTTCAAAAGTTATTTGAGAACAAAGAAATGGATAGCAAATGCAATTGCATTTTCTGAAGAGAACAAGATAATAACATGTCCCATAGTAAGGATGGCTTTTGAATCGCTCATTTCCTACTCTGTAGTGAGCTCAGTTCACATAAAATTTCCTATCATTAGGCATTACTATGTTTGCCTTGAAGTTACCATTCTTCGGTTTTCCTTTGTGGATTTAATTTTTGAGGGTATGGTAAGACAAGAATTTATCAGCACTTTTTGAATCTAAGTAAGGGTCAAGTCAGTGCTAAAATACTTAGTGTACACAGCTTTCTAATTTATTTTTCACAAGAAAAAAATCTTTAAACAGAATTTTTCTATGTGATCTTCGCCTGTAATTAAAGCAGCTGTGGAACGTCTCATGCCTTCAAATACTGTGCCTTACTTAGCTCAGAAAGGTTTTGTGTTGGACAGAGAGGTAATTCCAAGGCTCAGGAGAGAGTCTTTCAGTGAATGAACACCGTTCCACTTATCTAGACACGGCTGTAGGAAGCTACTTCATTTACATTTCACAGCTGAGATTTAAATACCCACATTTATCTGGAGCTCCTAGTACATGACTCTATTACCTAAAATTTAATGCACACTCTGTGTCTATATATATATAAATCTAGCCCAATATATAGCTGTATTACCTTAACACAGCTCTAGCTGTATTTTGCTAATAGTTTGAGACTGCTTGAGACTTTTCTGAGAAACAAACCAAACCAAAACCAAATCAGAACTTGATTTTTCACTTTTTTTTTTTTTTTTAAATTTCTAGCACATGAGGAAGAGTTCTTTCCTGGTCCCTGCTATTTCTGCAGGGGTACTTATTTGTGCAGAAAAACAAACTTCCCCACCTGCTTTGTTTTTGTGCCTTCAGCATATGACATAACCAAATTTTATAGTGAGTTTGTATAAAACAAGTTATATACAGAACATTAGCAGAATTGAACTTTTTCAATAAAAAACTGAACTGCATATAGGCTGTGAAAACATTGCACAGTTTTATCTATTACTTTTAATTTTCTCAGCTTTTTTCCAGCAGTCTTGTTTATAGGGTTTCCCCTGAGAACTTGGTGAAAAATCTGGTTTTTTCCTATGTAGATTAAACGGTTCCAGGCAGTTTAATGAGGTGTGGGATCTTTTTCTTAAGGTGACCTGTTAAAATGACCTGCCATCCCTGGTGAAAAAGAAAAAAAACCCACGATATTTTGCAAAAATATTAGTGCTTGGAAAAAGCGCTTTTAATTTTTCATGCAATATGTTTCTTTCAGAGCTCAACAAAACATTTAGTCTTGTGTTGTGCTGCTATAAAACAATTCTGGAACAGCTCATGAAAATATGTCATAAAATAATTGCATCTAGTATTTTTCTAGTGAAGTCTACTTCAGTTTAAAAAAAATAAGAGAAGAACCAGTAAACAGTACTATTTTACGTTCTGTAATGGTGTCTCTAACTGTGGGAAATATTCATTGAATCTTTCAAAATAAGGACTGAGACACTGACCTTTGGGAGAGAATTTTTGAGGTTCCAGGTAACATCTTCTCCAGCACATTCCCAGATTTTGGACAGCAGTTTAAAACCAGATATGTTAGATCAAGAGCAGTTTCTCCTATGCCACCTGTACTTCTACTCAGAGCAGAGTACGTTTACTCATTTTGTCCAATTACTCATTTTGTCCTGCAGAGTCTTTTGTTCCTTCATGTTTCCTGACCTTCCACATTTATCCTCTTTGTGCTCTGCTTTGATTATCCTATGTTTTCTTTCCTGATGGGATAATTTGCCAGTTGTCAGCCTCTTCAGTAGTCTTGTTTTATGCCAGCTTCATCAGGGTCTGAGTAGGCACTTCTGGAGATCATATAGGTTTCTCTGCAATACTTCTAAGAAATTGCTATTTGTTGTAAGTGGCTGTGTTTTTGTTATCTATTACTAAAATTGTTTAAAAGTTTTCCACTATAAGACAGCCTTCCTGTTCGTTGTATCTTTGGTAAGTTAGCACTTTGGTATGAAATTTTTCATGTCTCCTGTTATAGCCTGTTTACATTTTTTCACAGTCATTTCCAAGAAGTTTACCAATATATGTTTGGTCCATGTTTGGATATTGTTTTCAAAACAATCTAGCGGTCTGAGCATTTAGAGCAAACACTTCAAATCTGGTGTAATGGTAGGAGAATGCCTTTTGTTGTTTGTGTGGGTACTCTGTCCAGACCTGGCTGAGCTATAACCCCTTGCTGAACCCCAGTTTTCACACACTGAATTACTTTCCTAACTGCTAAAATTACAAAGCCTTGGATGCAAGGAAAACCCAAGTCACTGCCAACACTGAACACCAACAAGCTAATATGCTCTGGGTCTTCTACAGTGAATGGGTAGCTCACAGCCTCCTCCTTGTCCAGGCTACAGAATCTGAGGGAAAGCTTTCCATGGATGCTTTTAGCTGCACCTTTTCCCAAAGAGGTTCTTGTTTGGGAACCAGAAACAAGGAATTTCTCTTATCCTTTTAGTGACACTACTGCTAATACCTTGGAAGCATGAAGTAAGATGCTGTATGAGTCAAATGGAAAAAAGCTAAATGCAAGACCAGGATGAGGGAAAAAAATAGATTGAGAGGAAGAGTCTTTTGAGATCAGGACTGTTCAAGGGGCAGAAAGCTAAGTCTAGAAACTGTGAGCAGAGGCAGAGATTTGCTGCCAAAACATTTTACCCCATATCAGCTTGTGTATTCGCCAGCATAGCAAAATCCACAATATGTGAAGATGAATTAATGAAGACTAGTGTTACTGTTGACTGGAAGATCTGTCATACATATCTGCAGGAAGTAGCAGCATCTCTCGTATTAGTTGTGAGAGGCAGGGACAAGGGAGACTGATTAGAAAACCAGGAGGGAAGTGTGGGAAGTTAGTGGGCGAATAGGATACAGTAAAAGAAGAAAGAGGAAAAAAGGCCTGGGAATGCAGTGGAGAAGGAAAAAAGTATTTAGAAGCTTGTCTACAAAATGGAGATTACAAGAGTACTGAAATAGATTTGATAAGGAAGCATTGCAGACGAAGGCAAGACAGAAACTTGGGGAAAAATGGAGAGTGGAAACAGTACACAAGGCTGGTGTGGAGGTCTTGTGTGCATCCCCCTTTCTGGGCATGTTTCTGCGTGGGCTCAGGACCAGTGTAGAGAGGGTATAGCTTGCAACCTTGAAAGAAAATGCTGGGAGAAACCTCAGTGAGAGCCTAGTTTCTTCACCCAGGAGCTGTTTTTAAGCTGCGGTTCTCACCCTTGAGGCTCAAACTTCATCACAGCTGCCTTGCAAGCCAGGACCATGCCTGTTGATCTGGAGCCTGACAGGTGACAGATTTGAACTCAGACCTGCCTCATCCTCATGGGATTGGCTGGCTATCTGGACTCTTGTCTGACCTGGGTTGCCAGCAACAGAACTGCTCTGCATCCTTGTCATTGAGGTTCCTGTCCTACAGGCCCTGCCATCACCTGTGGCTCCTGGCTCTCCTTCCCCAGTGAAGCAGCTTCCTCTCCCTGCCCACTGCACTGCAGACTCACTGTGAACCTTTTCCTACAGCTTCACGTTCCATCAGTGATCTCAGGGGCAGCAACATAGTAAGACTGCAGTAAGATTGTTCCTGCACCTTTGGAAGGTGTATACCAGGTATATACCCCAATAGTCTGAAGCCTGGTGATAACACATATGGCTACCATGTACCCCATTTAACCGCCTTTTCATTTATTTTTTAAAAATACATGAAGTCTACTATAAAATCCAATCAAAAGAAAAGAAATTACTACAGTTTTTTAGTTAGGTGTTCCATGCGTGGTGTCAGCAAAACTGATATGAAATGTGCTATAGGAGGACTCTGGTGAGGGACTTGTTTTCTGTTTCCTGTTTCCTCTCCCCCAGAAATGCTCATGCCTCCTGGAGGTCCAAACTGTGCTCTTGTTTCTTAGTTGGCAAGGGCAGCATGCAGTTACAGAATTTTTTTTTTTTTTTTTTTTTTTGCCTTTTAGCCATTAGTCTCCTTCTTTGCCTTTGGGATTGTTATAATTTTTTTAAGACCCAAGGAAAATATTAGTAACAGAGAAGTTTCCTATTTTTCATGTGTTTTCCTCTTATTTTATTTGCTCTTGCCAGTGGGGCCAGAGAAAGGAAGGGACTTTTTTAGGAGTTTGTTTGGAAAAGCTGTGTGAAAATATGTGTTCTGCTTTATTTTGTGGCCTTGTGAAAATCATGCAGCATTTTATGAAGCTTTAAATTTTAATGTAAGATTCTCAAGAATGTTCCATTTGCAAACCTAGACAGACATCTAAGCACATGAATATTCAATATGGTAATAAGAGAATATTATTTTATCACAAATGGATTTTTAGACATTTATTTAGTTGCAGCAAAGTCAATTCCATTTAAGTCATGTCTTTATTATAGACACACTCAGAGTGCTCTGGCAAGCCTCAACTGTTACTTCTGCACACCTTTTCTATACCAGTATTTACCATCTTTACAAAACTACTCTTAATTCCAAACCAGTAGATATTTTGCCTTTTTCAAGTTCTTAATAATTTCTGTCCTTGTTAAGGGGCTCAGATACACTAATTTGAAAGTTGACATTATACTTCTTGTTCAAACTGGTATAGACACTGAGCTGTGTCTATCCAAATCCTTGCCATGACATCAGCTACAATGGGTTGATCAGGAAGATCAAACCAAACAGGAAGCTCTGAACACCCCAGTCAATGCAGATCCTTCTTTCTGCTTTTTAGACCAAGACCACATATGCAACTCCAGAATTATTGGCATGGGCTTTCCTATTAATGGGAGTGTGCCATGTATGTATTGGTTTTACATCAAAGAAGAAGACAAATATTTTGCTCCTGCCACAACAGAGTATAAGGACCATTGTTCTTGATTTGTCTGTTCTACCCATCAACTTTTGTTTCATGGATGGAAAATCCTGTTACCTGCTGTTTCACTTGTTCAGAGCTATGGAGACTCCCTGAGCATGTATGAGTTAGCAAAATGAACAGGGCCAGGGCGAATGCCAGAGTGCCAGTTGTGCACAGTCCATGAAGTGATTTAGTGCCTACCAGGCAACAGGCTATGATGGAACAACTAGCATAGGTGAAAACCAAGCCCTAATGTGCAGGTTGCTATTGGCCTCATTGCAAGAATAACTGGCTTAAACCCTTGTATGGTTGTGAGATGCATCAGCTAGTTAACCACAGGGTAACAGAAAATGAACCCTGTACTGTTTTATTTAGCAGAATAGACATCATCACCTTTGGGTCTTGACCCCACAGTGACATTGGTGGGAGGAGGGGAAGGGTAGAAGCAAGGTAGGAAGGGAGGAGTCTCTACTGTCAGGACCCCTTTCTTAAGAACCAGCTCTAAAAATTAAACAAATAATTGTGTGGTTGCTTGTCTGTATTACTTGTATATTTTACATTATACTGCCATTAAAGAAAAATTATAGTTGGGAGGGAACAAGGGCTTGGGTCTCCTTGTGTCCAGCTGATTACCCAAAGTAGTAATTTGTAGCCAAGCTTTTAAAGATTTGTTCAATTTCTGATCCCAAGATTCTGACTACTGTTTGTTCCAGTAAAAACAGAAAGATTTCAGCATGCTCCTCTACAGAATAATTAACAAAGTGGTTGTTATGGCACTTTTTAAAAGGAAAAATGATATGGAGCTTTTCATCTAATGCTCATCGAAAGCAAGAGCAGCAGCAAAGAGTTTGGTGCAGGATGAGGGATTTATGGTCAAACTGAATTAGTATGTTCAAGATCTTCACACTTAAACAATTACTTCAAAAGGACCACAGTCATGTTCAAATACTTTTTTTGGAATTTAGCAACATACACATGGTTAACCATTAACATTTAATGCTTTTTAAATCAATATGTGTAGCCTTTAAGAGTAACAGCTGTAAGAAAATGTTAGCTTAACATTAGGAATAAATTTTATGTTGTTTTGACCAAAAATGGTCTGTAGGGTTTATTGCATTATACCATATGTGGTTTTCATCAGCTGAAACTGTCTGGCTGCTTATAGCAGCCTGATTTAGGGAGTTTGAACTAGTTTCCTTGGGGAACTGCAGGCTCAAGAAATTGAATTGTTAGCTGATAGAAAAAAATTACAGAACATTTTTCAAAGTGTACAGTGGTGAAGAAAGGAAATGATTACTTGGAGTTGGAGGCGTAGAGTGAGAAAGTGCCTGCCTCAAGCATCTGTGGGTGGAAAGCCACAGTTGGCTTATACATTTACTTGGTTTCTTCAACTACCATCACTACAATCACAAGACCTAATTACAGTCATTTAGGTCAGCATTTCCCTATTCTATTGAATATTGAAAAACTAAGTAGAGAAGTTAACATAGAAGGAGCTTCTCTGCGTCTCCATATGCAACTAGAATAATAATTTCCAAGGATTCATTTTCAGCATCACTTTCATTGTTAATCATGAATTTTAAGAATGAAACCTTAATTGATAAGCAAGGCTTAAAATACTTAAAAATATTGTCTCAAAAGATTTTGTTTCACTCCTGACTTGACTCTGCCACTTCAGTTTGAGTCAATCTGAATTCACTCATAGGTTAATTGCAGAAGTAAACCACATTGCTAAAGGGTGAACTGATTGAAAGTGACACTGATTCATATGGAGACTGCTTTCATACAGGAGAGTCTCCCTTCATATTTCCCATACCCTTTTAAATAAATAAAAAAAGACAGCAGAAACAGAAACTGGTCATTTTAATAAATTTTAAGTTGTTTTCTGACTATAAGTCAGTACAGTTTAAGTCCCATTGTACTTGCTATCAGAACAAATTTGGAAAACAATTAGGCAGAGAGACTCCAAGTTAAAATGTGAGTGGGGAAGAAGCGTGGAATGGAGATCTCCACAAATCCTTATTATTTAATCTCCTAGATTTTGGGAAAAAAAAAAAAAAGGGTGAGCAATAACAGTGATAAACACCACCGAATGAAAGAAGAAAAAGAGGTGCTCCTTAGCCAAAGTAAAGCAGAGCTAGAAAGTGGAGAATCAGCTTGCAGTGGAAACACAGAGATCTTTCAACCTTTTCCAGCAGATTCTGGAGTATAAATAATAAGGGCATGCCCGAGACTCAAATAAAAGAAACAAATCAGTTAGCTATGGACTGGCAATGGAGGCAAGGATGCAATCAAGGAAGAAATACTGGTGATGAAAAGGAGGGCAGAGAAACTGGAGCGTCAAAAATCTGACAATCACTGAAGGACCAAGTAGTGTGATTAAGCAGCAATATTTGTCTGGTTAATGAAGCCACTGAAGAGAAGACTCTGTACCAGAGCCAAGTGGACATGGATGAAGGTGGGAGGCAGGGCTGACAGTGGCTGGAAAGCTTGGTGATGAACTGTGACTATATAAAAAACATCTAGGTGTCTGGCATTTTCCCTTCTCAGGAAGAGAACACTGGCATAACCTGACTGAGACTGAAATTATTAGGCTTAGCAATATAGACTACTAAAATGTAGAACAAAATCCATTGGTAGAAAAACTGTACTGCAGGCAATGGAAATATCAAAGAAATTGTTCTGGACCTACAGGACTGCAATGTATACAGACCAATGCATGATTAAGTAACTTCTGGCTTTAAACATCGTCCTTTTCTCAAAGCAGTTTATCTGTGCTTCAGCAACATGTTCTAATCTAGGGGACTAAAAGCTGAAACTTTTGTGTATTTCTTTAAATACCATGCTTCGGGTTTCATGTAATAAAGATCCCTTCCTAATCCTGGCTCTATTTTAATTTATCAAAAACACAAGGGCTGGAGTGTCCCATTCATCTCTTATTAACAAGAGATGAAAATGGAAGTGACACAAATCAGTGAAGAGAATTTTTCACCCTTACCTGTAAGATTGATTATTCATACTGAGAATTTTTACCCAATGAGTGTGTAAGAATCGAAATGTTTATGAATAAATTTGGTGAAAGCACATTCATATATAATTTTGAGGCTGTTTATTAGCAGTGGCTGCTTGTGACCCTAAAGTAATAGTTGCAAGTGACCCAATAGAAATGGAAGAATGATAATTTACTGTGGCCTACTTTAATAAATGCATTATCTTCCTTTAAACCTGGATTTCTGCATTGGGAACAATAACATACCAATGCTGTCTAATGAAATTAGCCTCAATTGTCATGACCTTTAGTTTACTTAACCTTTTGCTTCCATCGTTAATTATACGTGTGTTATAGTTAGTGTAGAGGGCATGATCATTAGTTAAAACCTATCAAGCTTGCTTTCTTCAGAAGAAAGAGGAAAAGCTAACAAACAAGCCTGGAAAGCAGCAGTCATGAGAGAGATGAAAACTGAACTCTCTTGAGCCTTGAACAGTCATGACATACAAAGCAAGTGGTGGGTAAGACATTCTTGGAAAAAGCAGAAGATATTTGCTGATATACACATGGTTTGTACTTTTTTGTTTGTTTGTTTGTTTTTGTTTGTTTTGTTTTGTTTGTTTTGTTTTTTTTCCCCTTGTGTAATCAAAGGTTACACCAATAAAATTTGTAAACTGAGAATCCTCTGAAATTAGAAATCAGTTATAGGAGAGTTGCAACATGGGAAGTGGCTGGGTTCTTGCAAGACCCCAACCCCTTTAGGTCCTGACCTAGAGAAACTGTTGTCACAAACAAAGTAAAGTTTGGAAGAGGGTATAGTCTAGATGACATGATGCCTGTCTCAGAGGTAGCTGTTTGGTTTTTTCCCAGATCTAGTCTCTTTTCATAGGGGTAGCTTCTCATGCAGCAAAATTTGAGCCATTCAGTAAGCTGCAAAGGCCATTGAAAAAAAAAGGTATTCCTCCTCAAGCCAATTCTGGATCAAATGGTGCCTTCCCTCACTGGGAGCTGGCCTGGGGAATGAGCATGGCTGAAGTACAATTTTTTTTAGCAGATACCTTTTAAAGCGAAGTGGAGTTTTTTCAGCTAGTTCAATGGTTCACTGTGCAAGTGAATGAGAATGAGTTGGGTGAGAAGAAGGGGAAAGCGACCCCATCTGTCAACTCTGATTTAGTCCCTAACTTTCTGTGTTGAAGGCTGCTGTGGATGTAGCATACTCTGAGCTCTGACAGTGGCATGATGAGACAAAGACTTGGGTGAGAGAGTGTAAAAATGATCTTACTTCCTTCTGTCGTTCTGCAGCTGCCACTCAGTTTCTCTGTGAAGTAAGACTCTGTAGCTGAGTAGCTTAAAGAGGTCTTTAGGATACCTTAAAACTATTCTTCAGTTCTCATTCAATAAAACAGTCCCCAGACATGTTCACAGAATGGTTGAGTTTGGAAGTGACTTCTGGAGACCACATAATTTCAGCTTCTCTGTGGAAACCTGAGGTTTTGATATTTCCAAGAACGAAAACTGCACAAACTCACCAGGCAGTCTGTGTCAGCATTTAACCACCCTCACAGTGAGATAGTTTTTGTATTTAAATGCAACTTGTTGTATTTCAATCTGTGCTTGTTGTTTCTTGTTCTGTCGCTGAATACCAATAAGAAGGGTCTCCTCCAAACTAAATAATCCCAGCTCTCAGCCTGTCCCTCTATGGTAGGTGCTGCAATCCCTTAATTATCTTTGTGACCCTTTGCTGGACATATTCAACTTATTGTATAGGTAGACAGGGCTATAATTTCACAGCTGACAAGTATTTTTTAGAAACATACACCTTTCCCAGGTGACAATCACCTGGTCTAACTGTATATTTCAAATATGTGACCTGGTTAGCAGCGTCCAGTGCTCTTCTTACCCTTTCAAGCATACTGATATCATTCACTGCTTCAGAACTTGCCATATATAGAAGTTAAGGATATTGCCTTTTCCACCTTCTCTTCAAACATCAATTGTTTCCAAAAAACCCTGAAAAACAGCAAACTCTTCCCAAATCCTGGTCTCTTCCAAGTTTGTTTGAACCTGCATGATTTTGTTAAAGATTCAGCTTTACTTTTGAAAGGAGAGTTACTAAGAGAAAAGATTTTATTTCCTCACATCACTTAGCTCCCCTGGGCAACAAAAGATGCTTGAAGGCAGATATATAGCTTGCAACAATCTTGTTTGAAGAACGGGTCATTCTAGGAGTCTATCCCAGGATTGATGGGAGTAATAAACTTGAAATGAATTCTACAAAAGGGAACTGTCATAAAGAAACAAACAAAGACATCTATCCATATTCTCCTTAAAAGTCATGGTAGCTTTGATGTGGGTTTTTGCAGGGAGAGACCTGGGTTGCTCTATAATTTCTATGAGGCAAATCCCAGAAAGAACTTGTAAAAGACTAAAAAGTGTCCGAGAGAAATGAGAGCCTTTGTAAAGATAAATTTCAAAAATGGCAGTGTTATAAAAGAATTTTATTTGCTCAAGTGCAAAACTGTGAGAAGTCATTGGTAGATCAGATAGTTACACTGCCATTCAGTGGGACCTGGATTGGCTGGAGCATTTTGCTGAGAGGCATCCTCTAAATTAAATAAAGAGAAGCGACAAGTTTTGCACCTGGGAAGGAATGACTCCATGCACCAGCACATGAGGAGGCTGCTTAGCTGGAAAGCATCTTGCAGTAAATGACTGTCCTGGTGGACATCCAGGGGAGCATGAGTCAATTTGCACTTCTGACAAAAAGGGGCAACAGCATCCTGAGCTGCGCTGGGCAGAGGGTCTGGAGTGATGGATCCAGTTCTGGACTTTACAGTAGAAGAGAGATATGCTAGAGTGAGTCCAGCAGTGGGTTACATAGATGATTAAGGGATTAGAGCATCTGCCATAGAAGAAAAGGCTGAGAGAGCTGAAACTGTTCAGCCTGAAGAAGAGAAGGTTCAGGGGGAATCTGGTAAATGAGTACAATAAATACCTGATGGGCAGGAGAGAAGACAGAGCCACACTGTTTGCAGTGATGCTCAGTGACAGCACAAGATATAATGGGCAGAAGCAGAAATATTGCAAATTCCATTTACACACACTTTAAAGATGACCAAATGCTGACACAGGTTTCCCAGGAGAGATTGAGGAGTCTCCATCCTAAAAAATCATTAGACTTTGACTGGACCCAACCCTGAACATCTTGCTGTAGGTGATCTTATTTATATAGCAGAGTAGGACGAGTTGATCTTTCATCAGTAACTCTGTGATTCTGTGATTTGTGAAATGAGGTAAGCTGCGTAAAAGATATCACACTAGTTATGGTAAAAAAATGCTCACCTAAGATAAAAAATGCTCACCTCAAGACAGGATATTGAAAGAAATTTTTTTCTCTGAAGAGATTCACAGATTAATTTAACATTAAAGAGGAAGGAAAGGAAAATGTCAACAGATGGAGGGAAAGAGGGAAATGTATCCAGGTGGAAATATCTAGCAAGGCAATGTAGTAAAACCAAGATTGTTCTGTAATAAACACTAAATAAAGGAGCCCTGCAGAGGATGGACAGCAGGAGAATGTATGCTACAAACCCAGAAATATATAATCATCAACGAAAGGTAAGAGTTTAAGAATAATGAGATTATTACTTAACTCAGAGGGTTTCTGTCTTCCACAAGCCTCCAGACATTTTCACACAAGCAAAACCCAAGCATAAATACACAGCTTGGAGGGAAGAAGCTTGATACAAAAACAGAGCATTTTGCTAAGGGTAACCTATTACAGACTGGGTTTAGCTCCGAAAATAATGCATAAACAAGAAGTGAATTGCAACCTAGAAAGTGCTGTTAAGCACAATGATAATCAGAGCCAGCATACACAGTGCAGATCTTTCAAATTTGAAAATGAAACATACACCCAAACTCTGCCATGGGGGCAGATACCTGCAGCTCAGCTGGAGCTGTATGTGACTGCATGGGCTCACTTGGGTGGAGCAGCTTCAAAGATCAATGCAGAGCAGAGAGCTTTCAAAAAAATGTTTGTCATGGAGTGGGAACTGTTTCCTTCCTCAAATCTGCTCACATAAAACAGTGAGTGATGCACCATGTATTGTGGTATGCAGATCTGATTTTATCACCAGGAAATATACTCATCAGCTAAATCCTGCTAGCACAGAGAAAACAGTACATCTCAGGACTAATGTTTTCCTCTGCCTCTTGCCCATTTGACTTGAGGTGCCAAGCCAAGGTCTGTATTGTTAAACTCTCTAAATATCAAATTGTGGCCAGGTACAACATCATAATTGGAAATGGTGCTCCTCTCTTTCTAACTTGTGAGCTGTGCCCTAAATTGCTGAGAAAAGAGCTAATTGGTTCACTGTTCATGCAGATGAGTAAGCTCTTGTGTTCTAACCCATCCTCTGTCACTGTTTGGTTTACTACTCTATGTGCATTCATGTTTCTCATCCCAGTATCTGAATGCCTCATAGCCATTAAAGAATGGTATTTCTTATGACAGCCATGAAAGAAAGAGAAGTATTCTTCTAATTTTACAGACAGGAGACATAGACTAAAAAAATGTATTTTCCTGTTTTTGCTGATGGCTATATGCCTGAGCTAAAAAGCAAACTGCTATCACTTTAGTTTTAACTTTGTAGCCTATTCATTAGACTATTTTTTAAAATAAAGTAAAACCTTAGAAAGCTAAGTAAATTTAATTTGATTATAAAAATATAGAAGTTAATTAGGTCATTAGCAAAGCTGAAACAGATGAACTTTTAAAGATTTACCATAGATCATAGAGATCTGACTAATAAAACATCATCTTTGAATGATGCTCTAAGAAAACATCTGAGCACATCGTGTGTAGAATTTTACATTTAAGGAAGTGTTCAGCTTTGCATTAAGTCAAAGGGAATCACAGATCTGATCTGATAAAATAAGCATAAGTTTCTGCAGCTTTCATCACCTTTCAGTTAAAAAAATGTGTCTAAATATGTTTACATATTTTGTTGTACCTTCTTCACCACTAATTTACAAAATCATCACATGATAGCTATTTGAGGTTCTCTGTAGGGATAGAGATACAGAGATAGATCTGATTATGACCTCATTTGAGGTAAACCCCCCAAGAGTATGATGTAAATTTAATAGAATTGTAAAATTTACAATGCACTAAACACAAACATATGAAACACAGGATGCCTTAATTGAACAGGAGTGAACACCACTTAATAGCGTGAAATAAATATCCCACTTCAAGGAAATTTGAGTGAATATTGAACCAGGTTTTAAGTGAAATGGTATTTTTTTATAAAGGAAAGTATTCTAAAAATATAGATTAGGTGGAATATAATAGATACATATACATTTTCTTACTAAAAGTACATTCACTGCCCTAAGTTCGCAGATAAGCTTTCATTTGGAGTGTTTCATGACAGTAATTCAAGCATGTTTGAGTGACTGAATAATTTTTAATGGCTTAAGAAGTTCTTTCTATTTGTTGATTTCTGCTCTAAGACGCTAATTGAATAAGATCAGTGTTTTAATTGTACATGCTATACTATGTAGCAGTCATACTTGTCGCTTAGCATCCTTCCTAAAGTGAGTTACTTTTGATACTTACAAAAATATTAAGCTTACTCTAGGAATAGAGAAATTAAGAATAAATTGTACAATGGCATTTGGGGAATCTATTCTGCTTGTTAAAAATTCTCTCCCTGATGGGAATAGAATTCTTTCATTTTCCCTTTTTACAGCACAAGAATAAAAACACCTCTTAATGAAAGACTTTAGAGAAAAGAATTTTTCACAAAGTGTGTTAACCAGAGCTTTCACTGACTTTCTTAAAAAAAAAACCAACTGCCAATCTGAGGAAGAATCAGAAAGGCTAGAGAACGGTCTCCCTCAGCATGCCAATTTCTTAGTTTAAGTGACAAATACTGGGATTCACACATTTCAGCTTGGTGACATGTCATATATACTACAGTTAACAGTGGAACCCATAGAGGAAAATTAAATGGAAACTAGTTTTCTTTAACTCCTTAATAGATATATAGATAGTTATAGATGATACAGATCTATGATAGATATAGGTATAGATAAAGATTATAGCCCTTCCTGAGTCTGGATATCTAATTCTGCTTGCAAATTCCTCTGCCATTCAACCATAAACTGACACTTAATAAGGGGAGACAAGTCTCATTCAGCTCTTTAGAGCCATCATATTGTGCCTCAGTCAGACCTGGGAACATGTAAATAAACAGATATGCTAACACAGCTGGAAGTCTGAAGAAAAAAGGATTAATTTTTTCTTTTCTTTTGTTTAAATAACCAGTCATCAATTATGAAGGGGCAAATAGCAAAACTAAGGAAAGGAGGAGATAAGGTTTAATCTCTTCATTATCTCCATGGTCAGAAAAAATAGTCAGTTAAAAACAGAAGAGCTTTTCAACTGAACCTGCATCCTACAGCACTCTTCAGGCTCTGCTTGTGACAGATGAACTGTAGCCATGCAAGTCCTCTACAACTTTCATTGATTGAAAGTGACCTAGTGCTTAAAAAGTGAGTGGAGCAGGCAGAAAATGGGTGAATTAGATTATGTGGGCAGATGCTTTTTCTTGTTGGTTTGCTTTGTTTTTTCCTGCATGACATATATTTGTGTAAGGTCTCATGCAAATAGAAAGGGGGAAAAGTATTTTCAGTAAAAATTTTCCAATTCAAAATAAGATTGATAAGAATGTATCAGGAATCAGTGAGTTAACAGTGATTACAGGATACCAGTAATCTAACTGTTGTCATGTTTTCTGCAGGCATTGTGGAATAAATACAAAGGACATATCTGAAAAAGGATAATGAAATATCCTGGCAGTTGAGAACTTCTAATGAATACAAGCAATAGCACAGAAAGAATTGCAAAGTTGTGGGTTTGGTTTATTTATTTGTAATGTTTTAATTATTTTAACAAATAGGCAATGTTGAACCTGATTTGAGACAGGAACTGACGTCTTGCTAACAAATGACTTCACCATCACAAATTGAGTTCAATGAGAGTGGTATGTGAAATGGTGGTCAGGGACATGACAGCATTGCCCTCTCCCAGAACCTGGCTGTCCTGTCACCTGCTCTCTTCTGCATGAATGCTCCTGCTGAATTCCTGTTGACACAGAAGAAAGTAGACTGGGAGCAAATCAAAACCTTGGAAATGAAGCTGCTCTCTCATTACCCCCTTTTCCTCCATTCCAAGGCACTCCTGACATCCTCCAAATTTTATGTAAAACTCATTGTCCCTTCTCTCCAGAGACTCCATTGAACAATACTGCTATTCTCTCCACCTTCGATATGTCTACTCCAGGACTTAGCAAGGCAAGCGAAGAACCTTCCTTCAATATACTTTGAAGAAGAAACAAAATAATTTTTTACCCCTTTCCTAATTACACTTTGTGTTCAGTGAAGTTGGACACTCTTTATACCAACTTTCATTGGTACTAACCAGATAAGCCAGTTCTTTAAAAACCATGTAAGTAATGTGCAAACTATGTAGAGGCTGCTAAATTAATTATTTTTTTTTCCCCAAAAACTCTACCTAACCATGAGGGATCTAGCAGCAGACCAACTCTCCCGTCCTTTTTGAATCTCAAACAAAACCACCACAGAGCATAGAGTAAATCACAGTTGGAACATACACATTTACTATCATTATTAAAGATGACAGAGTAGTTGGAGGAAAACTTTCATGCATACCATTTTCTGTTGGCTTCTGAACCTACTCATATTTCAAATGTGACCTACATTATGGATTATGTCCTGACCTTAGAAGTACCACAACAGTTGTGCTCCCCTTGGACAATTCAGAGCTCTGGCTGAAGAAAGGAAGGGCTGGAGACAAAACTTTCTCACTCAAAGAAAGACAGAGGTAGCGAAAACTTCCAGAGAAGAGAATGATCGGGAGTACAAAATGCCACCTGCCCTTCCCTGTAAAGACAAATTTCCATCATTTATGACACTGATCAGTGTGAATTTCAATTATTTTTTTCTTTAAACAGAGTGTTAAAAGATTTTTTTTGTTCTGCTGTTGATGATAACTGTTTCACCTATCCATAGAATACTACAGGAATTAGGTTTTCTAACTACCAAATTGTTAGTTTCAACAGGAAAGAAATTTGTGACTAGTAATCTGTTTCATAACTGTGAAAGTGCTTTCTTGTTCTTTCTAAGAAAGGCTCAAGTTTTTGCATACTCTTGAAACTGGTCAGCTCTCCTTCACAAAAAATAGACAAAAAATACCTCCTCAAAATTATTTTGAAGTTCAGAAAAGAAGGTTGCAGATTTGGTGAAGTTTGTTAGTTTTTCTATTTACATCTTTCCCTACATTACACCAGAATCTGTGCTTGCGTAGTTGGTCACGGAAACTTTAATTAATGGACCTGGCTGTAAAGTGAGTTAAAAAAAATCAGCCATAAAAGAAAGAAGAAGAAAAACAAGCAAACAAACAAACAAACTTTATTACTATGTCTGCATTTAAATCTGTCAATTATCTGGACTTATATGGGAAAGTGTTGAAAAACATGTAACATACACCAAGTATAGATGAGTTTTCTTTCTCAGATGAATTTTGTCTCACCTCAATCTTCCTCCAAGAAACTCATGTATCTTCAAAGACACCACTTGGAAGGCTTCTAACCTTGGTCTTTGAGGTACAAAAAGGACATGAAAAATGATTCATGGACAGCTCTTCCCTGACCACGTGTTTGAGGGGGTTCAATTGTGCTGTTGAGCTCACCACCTGCACAGGTGCACACAAGCACATAGCAATGGCTACTGCTTTACACATCACGGACCATGTAGTGAAAAGAAAACATCATGTCCTCAAGGGAGATGCAAGGGAATTGAAAGTTTAATGCCTTCAGGATGTCAAGGCATGTGCTTGGAAGTCTACATGTTTGCAAGACAGTGTTCATCTTGCTGCTCTCTTGCAACTCTCTGTTACTTGTCCTCTTAGACAGTGATGCCAGTTGCACTGTTTTCCCCTGATCTCTGAATTTCAATCTCACTGATTATAAATTGCATTGACCTCAGCACCAAGGGGCACATGAGTTGGCACATATGTATCTTTCTAATATGATTCTTTAAGGTATTAATATGCAAATGATCCCAAAGGTGGAATAAACTGCAGGACTAACTTCTAGCATTACTAAGGACTGGTTTAGTGCTGTATTTGGAAACGAAACTTTCATATGCCAATGTTTAGAATGCTTTTTTTCCTTTAACAAGATTACTTTTTCCACCAATGTATCTTCCACTAATATACATTGTAATACAGTATCCCAGGGTATTGCATTTTGGTCTGAGGGCTCACTAATTGCAAGGATTTGTTCAAAAGAAAGTTGAGACCATAAATCCTAGTTGAATGAGATCTGCTGTAAACCTTTAACTAAGACTATGATTGTGCTGACAGCAATATTATTTTAAACTTACATCCTGCAGAGAGGAAAATACTTAAAAAGTATAGATCTCCACAAGCTCATTGGCCAAATCCTAAGGAGGTTAAAAACCACTCCTTTAACATAGTGTAGTGTTTTTCTTGTCAGGCTCAGAAACATATATGCTCTGCCAGGGTTTGAAGGGAGGAAGGAAAAATAATAATTAAAAAAAAAATAAAAATGAACAGATGGAAATAAACACGGCAAATTTTTTCTTAGACCTCAACTTAAAGATTTGTCAGGATATTAAATATTTTTTGTGTGACTTTGCATACCCAGAACTTGCTATATTGATGACCATTCTTCTGCTATTCACTTATTAAGGGTCTCATTTAGCAGAAATATGATCCAGAGCTACATAATGTCAACATTTTTCAGTGTTCTTACTGAAGTGAATTATGAGCTTAGTTGGCCTGACTTCATTAATTCCTGAGACCCAGTTGTGAATAGAGACTTTGATAGAGCAGCTCTTCTTCCTGTGAGACACTAATCCCCAGAGTAAAAACTCACCTTGCATAGATGCTGGAGGTATTTGTATGTCCAAAGTTAATCCAGCTCTGAGCTACAGTAATGACAATATTTTCCTTTAACAACAGGCGTGGAAACTTTATTCTTTTCTATTCCTAGCGTATATTCAATTACACATCTTGGATATCTGGCAGGCCAGTATCTCATGAAGTGCTATCATTCTCCCTCAAAGTTATTTCACTTTAAATAAGGCAAAGATCCAAAGCAAGGATTTTTATTGATAAGGCAAATTTGAGTTTTCATTAGTGATTAAGCTCCAGCTAATGAATATTCACTAACTAGGATGATTATATTATAGACTGGACACATAAGTCATGTTTAAGAAGCAAATGTTTGAGTCATGCAAAAAATATATAAATAGAATTTGGACTATAATTTTTAACTGTATTAACATTTAAACAGATCAACAGTTTATGAACCATCTAGTACAAAGTCATTAAATAATGGACAATGCAAATTATGGCCTGACAGTAATTAACAGTTCGCTGTGTAATTAACTAAGCCAGTAATTTAAATGTAAAGCCCAATATCCTAATCTCAAGCAATGATCAGCATTATTCACTAAAGCATGTAAAACATACAATGATGTTTAGTATATTCTCCTGATCTTGTCCACAGGCATTTTACAGAGAGAGTTGTATCCAGAACCTGGATACAACTGGAGGCTTTGGTGAATTTTTTTTTTTCTAGGAATTTCTCTAGCTGCTCTTTGAACCTATATTTGAACCTTTGAATCTATATTTTGGGCTACCACAATGTCCTGTGGGAATGAGGTCCAGTTTCCTATGCACTGATTGAAACAATCTTTCCTTTGGTTCATATTCAGTATGCTGCCTGGAAATTTCACTTGATGCTCCATAATCACTTGTTTTGATACCCTTTCTTCAGTATTCCTGACTTTACAAAGATCTACTATACCTTCCTCCTCACCCCTAGCTCTCCTCTGAGTATTTAGAAACTCCTCAGATAGGAGCAATTTCATAACCTCAACTATCCCTGACAAGTTTTTTAGTCTTTCTGAGATGGATGAGGAGGCAGAACTGCCCACAGTGTTCAGAGCTACAGTGACATTTTCTATTTGTTCTTTCTTCTTCAGTGATTTACTCAGGAAAATGGATCATTCTCCCAGGACAGAGATGGTGGCTGCATGGAGGCTTGGCATTCCTTCTACCGTGCCTAGCATGGGACATCTGCTAAGAGCCATCATCAGATCTTCAAAATAAAACGAACTCATGTTTAATCCATGAAGGAATGGGTTTACTAGTCAATTAATTAACAAATTAGTAGATGTCTGGGGCTGACGCAACAGCCAGTATTGGCCTTTGTTTCTAGGTGAGGATGGCCATATGCATGCTTGTTGGAAATGTTCCTATGGACCATTCCTTAGCTACGACTGGAAATTTCTTGGTAGAGATGTGCCTGGGCAAAACTTCTCCAAGGACTCCTTCAACAATTTAGCAATACAAACACTTCAATTCCAATGCCCAGCAGCAGTTCTAGGCACAGATTTACTTGTACAGAGAAAAGCTCAGGGGTGGGTAAGATCAGCAGTGTGGTGTACGTGCTCAGTGGGTGCAAATACTCTCAAATCTCTGACATTGCCACCATGTGTATTTGCTCTGTATTTGGAGCAGAAGAAAAGTGTTCAGGAATTAGATGAATCCAGCTCTTTTCTTCTACAGCATACCTAGAATACCTAGGAGACATCATTGCATGAGAAAGCAATGCCGAGGAGTGAGAAAATGAAACTCAGGTCCTATTTATGAAAAGTGTATATTTAAAAATGGAGGTGATTCATTTTAATGAGCAATTAAGTACTTATAAGGTAATCCAGGAATCAAGATCGGGTATTGCAGATGCGAGCAGAGGATTTTCTCTGATTTAAGATAAGGAATAATCAGGATTAGATATAGACATTAAACCTTTGGACCATACAAGTTCTGCAGAGTCAGCATAATTAGAAATCAGATTTGCTTCATAACACATTAAAGAATTGTTAACATACATATCCATATACAAATCTGGCCTTTCATGGGGATAGATACCTCTTCAAAGCTCTATTTAAATCTTTATGTAAGGGCATAATTTGTATGTAAACAGATCAGTATTAATTCCTTTATGGCTGGATTCTGATTCCCTTATTCACAACAAATCTGATGCCCTTGCTATAAATAGAAAACTGACCAAAGATATTATTCAGCCTCTGTTTCAGTTTTATCGAGGGGATGTTTTTAAGGACAGTGACAAAAATATTAACATATTTATCTTGTATATATATGGCTGCATGTAACTTTGTAGTTAAGTATGTTTAGATGATAGTTGTTGTTCTTTGATTAATTATTTAGGTGCAGTATGAAAATCAAAGTTTCTGATTAAAATAACTATTGTCTTCTTTTTTGAATAGTCAAAAACTAGGTCATTGCAAGAACTGGAAACCTCCCAATGGTCTGTCATAGGTCTGTCATATTCTATATTTTCATGTGTAGGTAATACAGTATATCGTTAATGTGAGATCTGGCATGTCTTATTCTCGCACACTCTAATTTGGGTTGTGTCAGCTGTGAAACTTGCCAAGGGAAATAAAAGCCAAGCACAGTCTGTGGGTGCTAGGCTGCCTTAGCAATTTTTATATGACAGCTCAGAAGTCTCCTGACCTCATGCTGTAAACCTTCTTGCATATGAAAACGATAGTTTTAAGACTCTAGCTTTAGCTCTGGGTGAGCTCCACAGAGCATGGTCCTGGTGCTTCATGCAGCCCTGCAATTCAGACAGGATGAGTGGCCTGAAAATGGGGCTCTGCTGGCAGTGTTTTGTTCATGGGAACCTCATTCCAGTCCTCCAGTCCCTGGAAAGCAGCGGTAGGCAATAAATTAAAATCCTCTGTGCTACTTATCTGCCTGTAGCCTTCTGCTGCTACTGTTTCCTGTGCATCCCTCCCTGCCCGCTTGTCCCAAAAGGCCGCTGCCACCATGGGTGTATTGTGCTGTTGGGTGCCCTCTCTGGCACCTCATTAATATTACAGTCAGCAACTTGCTGAAAAGTGTTACTTTTTCTTGTTTCTGTAACTCAAGTTACAAACAACTAATGTAGAAGAAAACTTCGCCAAATGATCAGTGGCCGTGTGCCACTTTTTGGCTATGGCTACATTTTCATTTACAATAGCCATTTTTTATCCTGTCTTCATTTCCCCTGTATTAATCTTCTTATACATACATTACCTTCAGAAAAGCTGAGCTATAAATAGAGAGGGTTTGTCCCAAGCATACGAATTAGACCATTCATCTCACTTAGGTGAATCCAAAGAGCTCAGAGAGGGAAATGAGAAAGAGACTTAAATAAGAGCTCAGAGTGATGTAAACCATTCTGCTTCTTGTCCTACAAATCCCTTCCTTTCTTTTCAGGATCTACACCTCCTCCTTGCTCCGAGGAAGTTATTGAGATGATGACATAAGCAAGTGTGACAAGACTGGGTATTCTCTGCAGTTATTTTTCCCAATCATATGTATGCTTCCTTTACAAAGTTGCCTTCACTCATAGAGCTGAATTCTTTGGCAACAGGCACAACCACCAACAAACCTCTCTGAAAAATGATAGATATTATAAGAAAGAAAAAAAAATTAAAATAATAATATCACCATTTATTATCATTATGTATTTGTGTTCTAACGCTCAAAGTTTGTTAGGTGTTTTGAGAGTAACAGTGCAGGAATGACCTTTCCTCTCAAATCTAGATATCAAATCATCCTTTTAAAATGATGCTTGTTCAACTATCCCCTGGCTCATGTTCCCACGTCATGGCAGTAAACAAGCAGCTACCTACAGGGTGTATCCCCAAGCTAACCTGGGTATGTTTTCTGGCACCTGGCAGGCCAGGTGTGCCGAAAACTCAGCTGATTAGCTGCATGAGGCAGGGAGGACAAAGGAGGCCACAAAGCTGAGGAGCACCCAATAGTACATGCTCTTAGTCCAGAGCTACAGTTTTGCCCCTCACCAGGTCCTTTGTTGCACAGGGACCTTGACATGTGCCCAAATTCAGGGAGGAAAAGTGAGTGACAAAGATGATGAGAGGTCTGAAAATTTAAAAATCCAAGTATGGATTTCACACACAAAAAAAGAAATCTGGAGATTTTTGGAAGCTAAAACCAGGATAGCACCTGGAATCCTATCCTTCCATGGTCTTGCTCGTTTAAAAGAAACCTTAAGTACCCAACATCCCCATTTGTCTGGCTAGCTCTTCAGGCACACTGCTAAGCCACATCCTGCCCTCTGGAAAACTCTCTGGTGGAAGACAGAAAACTGGTAACACTGCACAGCTCATCTGGTTTGGGTTGTTTGTTTTCTGCCTGTAAGTGCAGGTTTGGAAGAGATATTGGAAGCTGATGCAAAGCAGGAAAATGAAAGTAGTGGTTATGGGTGGGCAAGTTTTTAAAATAAAAGTGGCAGAATAGGAAGATAAGGAATGTGGTGGGTAATCTTCGAAATGCAGGGCAGGAAATGCATTGTGAATTAGTGTCTTGCCATGGGGGAAGGTGTACATCTTCTATCATCATGACTGTCAATACTTAAAACTGATGTTGAAAGAAACATTGATCTATAACTTAGTTTTAAAATGGTAAAACTGGAAAATCACATACTGAGAACAGGTGAGCAAGTGAATAACATCTAAAAAGCTGATTAAGCAACAGGTAAGGAAAGAAAACTCCTTCATAAAGCAATACAGTAACTCTATTAACTGTCTTTAATGAAACTTGAGTTCAGGCTGTACTATGTAAAGATTCGCATGAAATCAAGTGCCTGAGGAGCTTCTAGTGTAAGAGCTGCAGTGCTACACTACTTGATTTTGTGACATGAACAAGCTCTTTAAAGGGCAAATTCTAATAGACCATATTTAAAAATGTTGAAAGATATAAAAATAATTAACTAACTAGTCTGAAAATTTGATATTTTGGAAGCATTGGACTTTTTGCAGAAAGTATCTGTGTCATATATATTTTTAGATAAATTCAGGTGTTTCATCATCTTGTTGATACTTTGCATTGTTCCAGTGATACTCATTGTAAAATAATGGGTGAGTACTAAATCAATGTACCTTAACTCCTGAATCTATGATTCTATATCCTTTGTGACTGTGATGGTGGCCAGTATGTCTAGTTGCTTTCCAGAGCAGAAAGTACACCAGAATGGGCTGATTATGTACCAAAACCCCAGACAGATTCCAGGTAAATTACAAGATAGAAATTGAGAGAAACAAGAAGAAACAGCTTTTCATCCTTTACCATTTTACTTTTAATATCTGCAAAAAGATTATCGCAAGTAAAGGATACTGTTACAATAAATGATGTGTCAGGAAAAAGCTTTAACATCCCCAAACACCTTCCCTCTTAAATTTTGAAACATACTACCACAACACATTCATTTTATGGACCACAGAATAAATCTCAGCAGAACATGAGTCATCTTTCAACCAGGCACGCAAATAAGTTATGTTTGCAGTCATACTTGCCCCAGACAGCAAGTGACTTTCAGCCATGGGATAGAGAGTCAGGCTACTGGAGACTCCACATGAGTGCATCGTGTCCCTTCTTGCCCTGTAATCATGCATTTTGTGTGTCCCTGTTTTCGGATTAGTATTAGGCAGATGCAGGATGGTCTCTCTGCTTTCTGTCCTCTTCCTGCCACTGGAAAGAACAGAGCCAAGTCCCACAGCATCTTTAATCTGCGTGTTAGGAAGCCTGCTCTCTTCAGAGAGCATAAGCAAATGCTCCAGTGGAGACTGGAAACCATGAAACAGTGCATTATGAAACCTGAAGACACAGAAGGTGAATTAAATTTTAACAAAGTAACTTTAGTAAAAGCGCCTTCACTTAATAGCTGAATGCCAAGAGTCGGTCAGCTTCGGTTAAGTGGTTTGTAAAGCTGGAAGTGTAATATGCAGGGGAGACTGACAACCTGTGTAATGACCTGTCTGCAGCAAGCCAATGAAAGAACCAAAGATACAGGGGTTAGTTTCACAGTAAGTGTTGTGATACTTTGGAATATTTCAGCTATAAGATTTGTAAGGATTTTAATTGCGTTTCAGGCAACCTATCTGTGACTGCTGAGAAAGAAAATGCTGCAGCTTGCCAGTGCATCTCATAGCAAAAGAACCAAAAGCAAATCTGGGTTGAAGCATCTTTTGGTGTTTCTTCTGGTGTTTGCTGTTTTTATATATATATTTATTTTTTTCCCCCTCTCTCCAAGAGCATGGGTAAGATACTGTTGGGGAATTACCCACTTCGGCAGCATCTCCGTGTAGATCCTAGGTATCACTTCAACTTCTTAAGCATATCTGAAAAACTGTATGGACTGCAGAAATAAAGGGTTGAGCAGAGGCACAGAAGCAGTCAGCTGTTTCGCTGCAGAACAGACCAACGCAGCACAGCATGAACAACCAGCAGAAACAGGAACAGGAGGTTGTGACTGATGGCAGCAGCTAATGGTAAACCTGGTGAGTAAACTGGTAAGAAACACAAAACCAGTACTCATGTGAGTACCTAGAGGTAAATAAAGTATGCCTCAAAAAAAGCAATGGAGAGCACAACTCCTTTGTCAGGTCTCAAATGGTGAACTATGAGGGCACAGACTGAAAAAGGTTGCAGGAACGATGCTCCATATCCATCACTTGGATGTCTCCAAATCTGGACAGGAAATGGAAATTGGACTTTCTTACTGTCTTAAAAACATTCAGAAATGTAGGATGAGAACATGGGCAAGAATATCAGGACAATAAAAATATCTTTACAGAAAAAAGCCCAAAAGTCCACGTAGTCTGATATTCCAGCTCTGACAGAAAATGCACAGAGAAATAGTGGGGAAAAAAAGGGCAAGTACGGAGGGACAAACCCCTGCTATGTCCTTCCTTGAGTCTCTAGCAGAAGGGTTAAATCTTCAGCTTTTTTCCTAGCAGAAACAAATAATCATGGGGGTTGTATTTGGATATGATAATTCATTTTTCTGAATATGTTTATGAGTAGGTATATTATTCTTAGATTATTTTCTCTACAAATATTTCAGCATGAAGAATAGTTTCCCCCTACCTAGTTACTTATCAAAAAGGAGCCAATCAGAATAACCTGCTGTAATTCATTAAGGCTGACATCTTGTGGTTGCTTTTTGTATGACGCCTTCTGCCTGAGCTGCTTAGGAAAGATTGAACTTCTCCTTTGGCTTAAACAGCTCTTTATGTTACTGAGCATGTATTAGCTACACTGAATATTATTCAGTAACCTTAAAAGGGAGCTGAGAAAATTAAATTTAATTAAATTTATTAAATTTAATTATATTTTTTCTTTTTCTTTTTTTTTCCCCCTGAAGCTTTATGATGTTGAATGTACAAAACAAGACCACTGCAATCACAGCCCTTTTCAATGTGTCTCTGTTTACATGCTAATATATATCAGCTTGAATATTTTAAAAACTGCTAGTAATCTTATCCTAGAACACTAAACAACTTTAAGGTGTTGGCTAGAGTAACAAGGGAGTCTAGTTTGAAAATCTCTCTAGTTATGTTCTGTCTTCTGTGAGTTAAGTTACAGCATGTGTGTAGTGACACCTGCCTTTTGCATATATTTAATCAAGACAGTTACTGGGCACATAGCTGTGCCCCCCAAGGTTTGATCATGTATTTTTGTGTGGTGTAAGTGTAAAAGATGCACCACTTATGTCTGCAAAATGGGATCCATTCCAGAGAATACTATTATTGCCAGTCCAAAGAGTAGAGCAATTGTCACACTAATTTTTTTTACTCTCAGGGATGGTGTTATTAGATTAAATATTCACATCCTTCTGAATTTAAAGGTAGAACTTTCTTAGACAGCAATTTGCAACTGGTTATATGTTGATTCAAATCTGGAAATTAATTTGAGCATTATCTGAAAATTTTCAGTCTTCTATTGGTACTTGATTAGCTTGTTCACAAGCATCAATGACTTCTGCAGCAACGCTTTACATGAGGTATGGGATATCATGGGGAGTCCACCTGTGCAGCATCAGCAGCAAGTAGCAGAGAAACAGCAGAAAAAAATACATTCAATTATTTTATCAAGTAAGGATAGAACAACACTGTATTTTTTCATGTGTATGTAACTAATTCATTATTATTTCCTTGAGAAAAGAAAGGATATTGCTTTCCTTTAAACTTTTCTGAGTGACAGAATGATTCTTTGTCTCTGAATAACTAAAAACAGCCCAGTTTTAATACATTTCCAAGATGGAAATCAGTTGGTTGGGACCAATTAATAGATTTAGCTTGTCCTTCAAAAGAAAATCAGTTCTGGAGTGACAGCAAATAGTGTCAGCCTGAATGCAATTTTTACAGAGTTAAGAAGGACCCAAAATAGAGAGGGGCAATGAAAACCTCAGTGTATCACAAACTCTAAATTTGCAGCAAATGTAACAGAAGAATTGGCTCCACTGCACATTCAACATGTTTAGATTGTTGTTCAGGATGTAACATAATATTTCAGCATTTTTCACCTTGCAGGTTTCCTCAGTGTGATCTCTGCATGAGTGTAGTAATGATGAGTTACAGGACCTTAAGTCATGATTACTGTTGCAGAATTGTAAATATGCATGTTTTAGAAACATGAGAGAACATAAAGAAATTGCCATAGTTATCTGGAGAAAAAAACCCCACAAAACTAACATCTGTAGAGAGCAGCTGCTGTACAGAATAAAGTTGCAAACAAAACTAACCAGAGAAGTTGCAGGAAAAACATGTCAGACAGAAAGACTCTTGCAAGAATGGCATCACCAACATTAGACAGACAAGGAGAGAGTGATTATTGACTTCTTACTAGCCAAGCAAGTTTTTAAATAGTTGGCTCTTCCTTAATTCCACCTAGACTCTTACTGAGATGAACATAATGATTAGCATAACAAAGGCTTATGTTTGTCTTACATACCCTTTGATATTTTTTTCCTTAAAAATGCTGTGTACAGAAGATTGGTTTTACTAAAAGAAGAGTGATGATATTTTTTAAATATGAGACAGCTGTAAGCTTTTTAAGCTCTAGTAAAAACAATGCAGACTTAGGAGCTATGACATTATGAAAATAGTTCAAAGTATCTTCAGTCTGATTGATCCTCGAGCACTGTGGATTTGTTTTGAAGCCCAGTAAAGCTTCCTCTCAAAAAATGAATACAGAGAAATGTGGCACAAATATAGCAGAAATAAAACAGAACTGGCAAAAGCTGCTTCAGACCAGGATCAGGGATGAGTTAGACAAAGAGAAAGTTTAAAAATATATCTTCAAGCCTGGACATATTATTTTTGAGAAATTTCAGCAACTCAACTTTAAGGAAATGAAGGAAGGTGTCAAGTAACATTAACTGCTCCACAGACATCAGAAATGGATGCTGCAAAAACTGTAATTGATGGTCCTTTAGTTTAGAAATTTTGAGAGGGAACTAAGTTGTTCATTAAAAGAAGATATTAAATGTTTTTAACAAATCACATTAAGTGATCGTAAAACCAGCACCATCTTACATAGGATAATATTACTCAAAAATAAGACATAGAAATTATAGATCTTATTTTGTGAGTTTTGTTACTATTATTCATTATTGTAGTAGTAATAACAACAACAACAATAAAAATTATTATTACTACTACTACTCTACTATTACAGCCTCTCTTAACCTTGCTTTGGCAGCTATAGAATAAAAAATAAGTCTCAGAACTCAAATCTGAAATCAATCAAGTTCACATTTCATTTGGCAGTAGAAATAAATTTAAAGATAATCATCATTATTATTATTATTAGTAGTAGTATTAGTATTAGTATCTTATAAACCCCACTAACCAAAAAGTGAGGTTTCATTGATTGTTTTTAAAATATGCAAATGAAATAATTTATTTCTAGTCCAAATAACACAAAAAAGTGAAACAGCTTAGTGCTACATTTTCTTACCCTCAGTACTATGGATAACAAGGCTAAAGATAGATTTTGGAATGTGAAAGGCACCTGGAAAAACAAGGATTCATGTATACATGTACAAAGCCAATCTATCCAATGATGAAAATCTTACTGTAAGTTCTGCTGTGGTAGCATTTTGAATTGTCAGAGATACTAAAATACAGCTGTATGAATTAGTTTATAGGACAAACATTCAGCTGCATTCACATTGGAATTCTCAGAGACATGTATAGATCCTTTACTACTGTTTTCACTGGGATTATTCACGGTTCTCTGACTGCTGTGCCTTGATCTCACCTCCTCAGTCTCTAAGACTATATATTCAGCAATAAGACTGGATCATTTATGGGATCATTGAATGGATCACAAGGCTGAAATACCTCTCTTATTAAGATAGGCTGAGAGAGTTGGGCTGTTCAGCCTGGAAAAGAGAAGGCTCCAGGGAAACCTTCTGTGCCCTTTCACTACTTAAAGGAGGTTTGCAAGGAGGCTGGAGAGGGACTTTTCACAAGGGCGTATAGTGATAGGACAAGGGAGATTGGCCTTAAGCTGAAAGAGGGAAGGTTTAGATAAGATATTAGGAAGAAATTCTTTATTGTGATGGTGGTGAGGCACTGGAACAAATTGTCCAGAGAAGTTGTGGATGCCACATCCCTTAAAGTGTTGAATACCAGGCTGGATGAGGCTCTGAGTAAGTTGGTCCAGTGGAAGGTGTCTCTGTCCATGGCACGGGGGTTGGAGCTCAATCATCTTTATGGTCCCTTCCACCTCAAACCATTCTATGATTCTATGAAGACAAGTCCCCTCAAGGGCTGAGGGAAAGCAGCTTGCACTTTTTCCCTGTATCTTGTGTTCTCCAGTGGTAACATGGGGAGGAGGAAGGTAGCTGAAGTAGGTTTTTGTGAATTAAATTGATCTCTAATTCTGGAAAGGTCCTCTCTTACATAATGTCATCTTAATCACAGGTAAGTCCCTGCACAGAAGATGCAAGCAGTTTCCATCCTTAGTCTGCTGGTATGTCCAGAAAAAGCTTATTCAGCCCACAAGGAATATGTGGCTGTTGGAAAAAATGGCTTCAAGCCATATTCTGAAGATGTGCTGGCTTCTGGTACTGCAATGCAGTGGAGAAGAAAACCTCTGCTGGCAGAACTGCTTCCAGATAGAACTCAAACTGCACTGTAAGCTCACAACTAGAAAGGCAATCAAGGCACATTGGATCATGTCTGCCTCTGTGGAGTATCTCATAGAAATATCATCCTTTCTTCAGATTTTTAGTTTAGTCCTTGATGAAAAATGGACTACCGTGGTATCTTGGCTTGTATCAGAAACAGTGTGGCCAGCAGGACTACGGAAATGATCATCTCCCTGTACTCAGCACTGGTGAGGCCACACCTCAAATCCTTTGTTTGGTTTGGGTTCCTTACTACAAGAAGGACATTGAGGTGCTGGAGCATGTCCAGAGAAGGGCAGTGAAGCTGCTGAAGGGTCTGGAGCAGCATTCTCACAAGGAATGACTGAGAGAGCTGGGGTTGTTTAGCCTAGAGAAAAGGAGGCTCAGAGGGACCTTATTGCTCTCTACAACTACCAGAAAGGAGACTGTAGTGAAGTGATGGTTGGTCTCATCTCCCAAATAACAAGCAATAGGACATGAGCAAACAGACTCATGTTGAATCAGGGAAGGTTTAGACTGGATATTATGAAAAATTTCTTCACCAGATGGGTTGTCAATCACTGGAACAGGTTGCCCAGGGAAGTGGTTGAGTCACCATTCCTGGCATTATTTAAAGATGTGCAGTAGTGATGCTTAGGGATATGGTTTAGTGGTGCAATTGGCAGTGCTGGGTTAATGGTTTAACCTGATAATCTTAGAAATCTTTGCAGAAAAAAATACACCCTGTTAACTATTTGTAAATATTTAATAATATTTCTCCTTTCTGCAGAAATTTGATCTTTTTTAAAAGGAGTCCTCATAGTTTGCCAGTAACTGAATAGGGCCTGTTAAACTGAATCTGAACTTCAGCAGAATCTTTTTTTTTTCTGGTAAAAAGAGACAAAGGACTAAAGATGAAATGCACTTTCCCAAACATTGAATTTGTTCCTATATTTTGGTGTCCAGTGAAGACCAAGGTCCAATTTAGGACTGGATGCTTGGGCTCAGCATTGACCAGAGAAGACTCTTTGTGAAAACCTAGCAATTCAATGATAGACAAGATGCGCCAAAAAACAAGATCTAAAGTTTACTGAAATCTTTATGCCACAAATTTCTCTGGGGATTTAAAAATAGGAAAATCAATATCTATTTCTCTCTTTAGTCTATGCTGTATGTTAACTAGTGTAAAGTTCTTATAATTTTCTGTGCCTGTGTGAAGAATGTATTGAGGAAAGGCAGAGTGAAATAGCTGAATGCTTTGTTTTACTTAGTACTGCATTCCATTTCTGACAGTAACCTGTATTCCTCCCAGTCCTGAAAACAAAATAATTTTTATCCCTAAAGGAGACTTCCCTTGTAGCAAAATAAATGCCATAAGCTCCACAGTTTTAACTCCTTTGACAGTATTATCTTTTCTGACAAGAAACAGAGTCTATTTCTGGTCTCCCCTGAGAATGTAGTAGCCAAGGACAGTGTTTCTTTCACAAAACTGATAACTGACTTATTTCATTCAGTGTGAAAGACAAGTTTGACCAACTGCTCATAGGCAGTGGAACAGGCAGATATATTAGGGTCTCCTCATCTCAGTAGTGAAAGGAACTTTGCTGACAGTATTCAATGAGCAAATAACTTAAAAAGCTGTAAATGGTAACTTGGGAATCTGAATCTTTCCTCAAGATGTCTGTTTTTTCCTTGACATCAGGAAAATTATTAACATTTGAATTTGCTGATGACACCCATTATGGTGTAACAAATTTTAGCTAATTTTCTAATTTGCTAAATTAGCAAATTTTAGCTACTTTCAGCTAATTTTCTCTACTTAAAAGTTTTCCACTTGAGACTTAGTTTTACTACAGATGTCTTACAGACACCTCAGAAGGCGTTTCATCCTAGTACAATATCCATTTCTAAACTAGATAGAATTCATTTCATCCAGAGGTGCTTATTTTCCATGGCAGCCAGGATAAGAGTGGACAGTACTAATAGCACACGAAAAGCACACCGTTCAAATAGGAATTTCCCAGGAGAGAGCAGAAGTTCACAGGCTCAAGCTGGGACTTTTTTTGGATGATGAAGCCTACTAGGGGCTACCAAAGAGAACAACACTTAGCCATTTATGCAGCGCTCCCACCAGCTGGCTGGACCTGGAGTCTAACTCAAGCTCTGAAATTGATACCGAGCTTTGTGACCATAGACACTGAGATCGTGTCACTCCCGCCTGGGCTGCTTTTTTGGCCTTCACTGTATTTTCCTTCCTTGAATTTTTATACAGTCATTGACTAAGGGAGCTGCTGAATGTCAGGAAATGCTTTTCCCTGTAGCCTTCTTCACGCTATAGTGGAAAGCACGAGCTAAACCAAAGCTACAAACTCCCACCCGCACATCCCCGTCAGTTCGGGAAGCGAGTGGGCGCGACCATCCGGCACCAGCGGCTTCAAACCGCAGCACTCTTCCACTCGCTTACTTTTGTACAAAACCTGCAGCAAGCAGATGCCCAAAGACCCGATTTCCCACAGGTTTTGGTACCGAATACCCCTCCTCCGTTCCCCCGTGGTTTTCCCCCCTCCCCTCTCCGCCCCGGGCCGGGCGGGCTCTGGGCC
>VXAU01002292.1:1913394-1974147 GCA_013399695.1 Formicarius rufipectus
GAAACTGATACGTCTGTGATTCCTCAGAAGAGCAGCTGCTTCTCTTACTCAGTGGTCCTCAAAGTTGTTGGGACTGGAGGCTATATAGTGCCTGCTAAGGGCACTTTCTGATGAATTTTGTAGGGAAGAAGGTAGTAATTCTTACTGAAAGAGTAAACTGTTTATCTAATCAGGATAAACATTTGTTCTGCATAATATTTTGTTGAGATTGCATGCAAGGGCTTAAAGTTGTGTGATGGGCCCATTACTGGAAGAGTCCTATTTATATTTTTTGTCTTATTGGCATATAATATATCTTTCTACTTCATCGTTATGATTTCTCATACCAGTCTTCCCTCTGAACTTTAGCTATGTTTGGGAAAGCTGGATATCCAATTGGTGTGCCTGTGATGAGATAAGGAGGAAAATGGGGATTTTTTTTTTTTTTTTTTTTCTGAAAAAAAGCTATTAAAATGTGCGTTTTCCATATTTGTAAAGTGATTTGGTTGCCTGGTCTAATTTTTTATAGTTTACATTTGAAAATGTTGCCCATGTCATAGTTAATTTTTAATGTATAAGCAAGAAGTGAAAAGGTATTGTTAATCTACAAATGCTTGAAAACTGATGTTGGAAATTGATTGGACGGAAAAGAAATAGTGATCAAGTAAGAAATAGAGTATTTGTGTACAATGTAACATATAAACTTTGCTTGGATACTGCAGACTACTTTTAAANACATAGGATACCAAACGACTTTCCAATTCTAGTGAAGGAAGTCTTGCTAGATACTTTTTATTCCATTCTGTGAAGTCTTGAGTCTGTGAAGAAATGCAGCTGTGATACGTATCCTGAGTAGCTGGCTTAATCTTGCCTTTGTAGAGTTAGAGAAATCTTGTCTGCAGGTGCTGTTTGTTTTTCAAGTTTTTTAAAACAGTGGGAAGCACTTGGATGTTCATTGGGAAGCAGCTGCTCCAAAGTACTTTGTGTGACCATGACTGATGGGAATATAACTTTAGCACTCACTTCTAATAAGTTTTTGTATCCTGGCTAGAGGACTTAAGAGCAAATTTTATAACTTTGATCTAGATTATTTATTACTTATGTAACTGTTCAGTGGGTATAGCTCTATATTGCCAAGAAACAAATAGGGTAACATAACCTAAATAGAAATGAACCAGATAGTTTTTGACTTAGCCTGTCAGGAAACTAAACTTCAATGAATGAATGCTCTATATTTGACTCCCCTTTTAAATATCTTGAAAGTTCTTGCATTTAAACTGTTGAAAGGTAAAAATAAAGGAAATAATAATATTGCATATAAATAGCTGGTATTTGGTCACAATAAAGATAGAAATTCCAGCTTGCTAAGCAGACTGCTTTAGAAATGCCTATTTCCCAACGGTTTCATCTCAGAATTACATACTACTTATATAACATTTACTTAAGGAAGTACTTAAAAATGCAAGCAAATTTTTGGCATACACCTTAGAGGTATATTTGAAAATACACTGTATTTATTGATTCTAAAACACAAGAAATTGTGTTACACTTATTTTTTTTGATTGTCTTTTATCTTGACAAGTTGTTGGGTCACAAAGGGGTCATCAGGTTGCTGGTTTTGCAACATATTGTACAATAGTTTTCAGTTTCTGTTGTTGTGTAGCAGTTCAGACATTAGAAAGATTTGAAACAATGGATAAACTGGTAGTGATGGATAGCAAAAATATGCTTATCCTTCAATCAGCTCTTCCTCTTGTAGAATTCAGGAGCAAGATAAACATATAATGCAGAGTTTCTGTTTTCTTAGTGGCCTTGGTTATCCAGAAGATCTGCTATATTATGAAGAGTAAAAGGGAGTTACAGGTTCAAAAGTAATAGCAAAGAAATATTTGTACAAGTTTTAGAATTTTTTAGATACTAAAACTTTTCAATGTAACTTCCAGACAGTGAAGCATAACAAAAAAAATCAAATACGGGAATTGTTATTTAATGGGAAATATTAATAGTTAAAAGATGAGGGATGTGAGAAGAAATAATAAGCAAAAAATTTTAAACAGTTTATTACTCCCAGTTGGTTCTACCTGCATTTAAGTGACTTTCTTTTAGCCTTCTGTAACTTGAACTATGAGGGTGTAAGACAATTTTATGTAAAGATTTTCTGTTGAGTGTAATCTGTACATAGAATTGCTCTTGTCTTTATGTCAATACAGATTAGGTTTGTAAAATAGTCTTGTTATAGGTTTTCTCTTTTTTATTTTATTCTTAGCTGTGGATCAGTTGAATGTCTTGTTCTGTTATTAAAAAAAGGAGCAAATCCAAACTATCAGGACATTTCAGGATGTACTCCTCTCCATTTAGCAGCAAGGAATGGGTAAGAAAAAAACTTTTAAAACTCTTAAATTTTGTGCATAATGTACTTGAGCTGGCATATTCTGTAATATTTTTGTGTAGTTCAAACAAAGTACTTTGGTTTTCACTTTGGAAAATAGGGATGGCACACTTAGAGAACATGGAGATTAAAATCCATGCTTTGAGTATTTAGAAAATAACTTTTTTATAAATGGTAAGTCATGTCTGCAATACCAGTTTCAGTGCCAGTCATTAGAGTGTTTTCTGTTAAGCAGGGGCGTAATGATTCTTATAATAGTGATCTAGTAAGGGATGCGTTCTCCTTCCAGTTAGCTGAGTGAGAAAATATTTTGGAGGGCTTGGAAAGGTTCAAAGACATCAGATTTATTTCAGATAGTGTCTCCAAGGAAGTTTTTACTACAAGGGAATGAATACAAAGTTGGCCTGCATGATAATAGGAGAGGGCAAGGAAAAAAAAACACAAACCAGTGAGCAAATACCTTTTTAAGATCTTAATTCTTGAATTATGGGAAAAGGTATAGTTGTACTGTCTTTCGTTTTAGGGCATGTATATGTTACAATAACTGAATTGTATCACAGCTGGCACTTCAAACGAGGAGATTGTCTTCCCACATACCTATAAGCCACTGAACATTACTTATAGGAGAAGAAGCAGCCAAGTTGACAGGATGAAGTGCAGAAATATACACAGGAGACAGTTACGTAGAAATGAAGTTTAAGATAGGTACCAAATAAAAAGGAAAAGAAAGAATAAATTCTTAAGGGTAAAGCAGAACATTAAAGAACATTGAAAGACCAAAAAAAACATGAACTAGGAAAAAATACCTCTCCTTTCATTAGGACATTGTACTTGCCAAAGATTTGCACAGTGTTCTGATGACTTTCTCATTAAATACTGATTTAGTGGTGTACTGTAAATGTGTTGGCTGAAGTGTACAGGTGGTGGTGAACTTCATGGACTTCTCTTAGATAATTTCTGGCTTCTTGTCATGAAACTATAGTTCATGCAGAGCTGAAGGTGTTACAGTAGTGGTTAAGTGCTTCTGCACTTTCCACAAAAACAACTATGGTTTTAGTCCTGTGCTGTTGTATGCTACTTTTGCACTGTAAGAGTCTCTGGTGTGATGATCCACTGCTGGTTTTCACATGCTTAGTACTGTACTCTTTATAAAGTGACACTGCCTCCTATGCTTTGCACAATAATGAATTAGAGTGGACCTCTCAGAAGGTATTTAGTCTTTGAAAGTGATTTTCTGTGGTTAGATTTTAATGTATTCTTTTGTTCATAGCCAGAAGAAATGTATGAGCAAACTGCTGGAATACAGTGCAGATGTCAACATTTGTAATAATGAAGGCTTGACTGCAGTAAGTGCTATGGATTATCATGATGTTCTTAAAATGAAGAGTGTGAAGGTTCTCGGTTTTTTTTAAGCATCTGCCATCTTACATGTAAAACAAAACTGCTGCTTGTTCAGTGCCCTCAAGAATCAAATTATGTGATCAAAATACCTAAACATATCATAGTATTGTTCAAAGCTGCTCTTTGTGAAAGAGTTGACAATAATACAGTCAGGTTAAAAATCATATTTATGAAATACTTGTATCATTGCTAAAGGAAACGTATATGATCATTCTGTACATAGATTCATTGGTTGGCTGTCAATGGACGAACAGAATTGCTTCATGATCTTGTTCAGCATGTCAGTAATGTAGATGTTGAAGATGCAATGGGACAAACAGCCCTTCATGTAGCTTGTCAAAATGGACACAAGACAGTAAGTTTTCACATTGTATGAGCACAATGGATTTGTGAAGAACTTGGTAATGCCTCAAAGTTGCAGTTTTTCTATAAACTTCAGACACAAATGATAGTGGTTAGAAGTGTGAAGAATGCTGTTGTTTGTCTTAGTATCAACTGCATACACTCTCATGGGAACAACTTACTTATTCTTCTGGAGGTCATGGATCTCAGTGTTTATGGGACTTTAGGTGACTTACTATGTACTGTTCAGCTGTTCTGTACTAATATTATTGGCTTGTTGATAATAAATTTTTATGTAATGTGTTTGTGAATGTTCTTCCTTACTTTGCAGAATTTGTTTAATTCATAATTGTGCGAGCTACTGTATGCTTTTGAAATCTGAAATTATCTTAATTTACAGTGAGTAGAAAACACAGAATTGGTTCAGTTAGATATTCAACATTCGAAGTAAGCAAATTCAGTTAAACTCTTCTATTATTGATATGTGTGAATAATTTTTACACCTGGCCTTGCATTAGGGCTGTCTGTTTATATTCAGAGTTTAGTTCTGGATGCTTTACTCTAATGAACTGCATTAGAGCCATATAGAGTTATACAGGTTGTATCCAGAACTTTTTACTATTAAAAAAAAAAATTATCGTTCAACCCAGACCCTTTTTCTTATCATTGTCAGCACTTGATTTTGGAAAACCAAATTCTGAGAAACCGTTATCTATAGACTTAACTAATTTATGTTACTGGAATATAACAGAAGTTGTTTGATAGTCTGCTCAGTGTTTTCATATTTTAGAATTTGCTTACATATTTATTCTTGTCTAGTTTGAGTTTGACACTTCAGCTAGTGATAAGGCTGTATATGGCTGTTTCTAACTTGAGGTTTAGTTCTTTAAAAAGTGTAATTTTTATTTTTAAATGGCTTCTAAGGAAGCTTTATGAGCTCTGGTAGCCATGATTTTCCATTTAATGTTTAGGAATTTTGGTCTTGAGGTTCAATACTGAAAATGAAATCCTCCAGTGTAATTAACATGCATGACACTAAATAGTTGCCAGCCAATAGACTTTTCCATTGCTCTTTTTCTAATGCTGGTATTTTCTTCTCTTCTAGACGGTGCAGTGTTTGTTAGACAGTGGTGCAGATATAAACAGGCCGAATGTTTCTGGGGCAACTCCACTTTATTTTGCGTGCAGGTTATGTATTCTTAACTTCTGAACATTACGCTAAAAGTGAAATAGATTTTTTTCCCCTTTGCAATAACAATGATTAAAAGGCACAAAACGTAGGAAATATAAACACTGACTGGTATTTAATCTTGTCTCATGTTTGAATGTAGTTTGATGTCTTATCTGCTTTTCTTAGTACTGCAAGCTTATATACATATTTCTCACAGTCTTGTTAAACACATAGCTGTGCATATTCTAGCATGAGTTATAAATTAATGACTGCTGAACTAGTTTCTGAAAAAGTGAGTTTTACCAACTTAAATTATTTTGAGTACACTAAAAACAGTCTTTTATAAGGTGAGTTTGTCTAGTCTTTAATGTACATTATGGTGTTACAGTGTACACAAAAATGTGCATAATATGCCTTAGAATTACAATGTTGAATTATATTGTTGCTTTGATCAGTTCTGTTTTCTTCACAGTTTAGTTTTATTTCAAGACTAATCGCATATGATAAATGACCTTCTGTTCTAACTGGAACATTTCTGCTGTTTGGTAGAACACTTACAATTTTTATAATCCCTGGACTTAGTTACAGGTTAAATAGTTCACCTGAAATTAAATGTTCATATAAACAAAAGGAGGAATGGACTAACCAGATGACTTGCCAAGAATTATATTCTAGGAACTGTGATCTCTGGAGATAGTGTATGTTGACACTTGGTGGCTGAGAAAAAGGGGAAAATAAAGAGCTGCTCTTCTTGGTGCTTGATTTAGAGCCTGATATTGGCATCTGCTTAGGCAGCTTGCCTTAGCTTGGAGGTTATCCGTAAGAAGGGAATGTCTTGAAAGTACATGACTTTTAATCATGTTCTTTTAGAAGTTAACAATTGGAGCAGTTGACAGAGTAGGATGAACAGGGTGTGTGCTACAGTGAGCCTGGGAATAAAGGTTATATACCCCTGATCACAGAGGGAGCAGGATGTGGTAGCAGGGGTTCCTGTTAGCTGGAGAAGGAGTATCAGTTCTCAAAGTTTGAGTGTGAAATATCTGTTTTTTTTTAAGGTGTTGGGTTGTGCACTTGTAGGGAATTACAGCAAAGGTGCTTCAAGTAGACCATTAGTCTTAACTCCTTTCCTACTCTGAGTGTTTGTGCTGGGACAGTCTGGTACATTAGATTAACCTGTTGGTTTCCTGGGCTGGAAGGACAGAAGTAATAACTGATTTGGGAGCTGTTGACAAATCTGTGTAGGGCTACCTCTTGTCCCTCAGCTGTTGATTGTCACTTTTTTGTGTCCTTTCTCAATTGATGATGCAGGCAGCCTTTGTATGTTCCAGGATAGCAAATAACTCAAACATTTGCATAAAGGGTATACTGCAAACTAGCTTGAGATGTAAAACTTCACTGAAAAAACTTGCATCCATAATCCTAGTTGCTGTCTTTCATTTTGCCCCCTAGATGCTTCTTTAATATATTTGGTAGCATATGCAATGCTACTTCACCAGTATGAGAGTGATAGGCGATAGTCAACTAGTCTTTCAGTTGTTTTTAATGAAGTAAGCATCTGATTGCTGCTACCCAATTTCCCATTTTCATCAGAAGAAAGGGTTTCAGAGAGTGTTGAGAGATAAAATAAGCTTTGGTCTTATCACTTCCTAGGCAATGGTGGCATGTTGGAATAGTTTGAGTGAGACTGTGGAATAGACTTCGAATGCAAAAGTAAAACTCATTGCATTTAAAGGCTTGGCAAAGCATTTATATGTATTGGTTAAAAGAAATTAGAGCCATTAGAGTGATATATTGAATTCTTGTGCAAAAAAAAAAAAAAGCTTTTTTAATCGAATAAAAAAAATCTTACTAATGCTTTATTGATAGTTGAAGCACTATTAGATTTTTTTCCCTCTTAAATCTGGTAGAAGTGAGCAAAGAAATCAGTGAAGAGAACTCTCTAGGAAGTAAATTAGGGTGTGAATTGAGAAAGAGGGTTGGTGTGGTGGTTTTTTTTATTTTTGTGTGTTGTTTATTTTTTTTTTTTCCCCCAGGAAGTACAGCTCATTGATATTTATGAGGCTAGACTAAGATGAATCATTTCTGAAGAATGAGGGTGACTGACTTGATAAATGGGCCTTACCTAATTTTGCACTGTTCTTTTGCAGTGGCCTTGAAAGGTAGTAGAAGGATCTGAGGGATTATTTTCCATCCTGTGTTCTGCTCAGTTTCATAACTACATGTGTTCTCCTAGCTTATGTTGGTTCTGTTTATTAGGTGCAATAAAGATAGATTTATGACTCAGAACGTAAATGCTGTATTAACTGTGTTCTCTTCTTTTGAACAGCCATGGTCAGAGAGACACTGCACAAATTCTTTTGATGAGAGGAGCCAAATATTTACCAGACAAGAATGGTGTTACTCCACTGGATCTCTGTGTACAGGTATTAAGTTAGCAATTTAATAACTTTTCTATGAACTCCTATGACTTACTACAGTGTCAGTGTTACCGTTTCAGTTTTTAAGGCCTCTGGAGACTGTTGTCCTTTGTCAAAACAAATGCAAAAAGTATTTTTTTTTTTTTGTCATTAAATTGATCCCACGGGCAGGTTCATAGTTTGTGCCCTTTGCGTAAATCTAATGTAAGAATTGACCTCATGAGAAAGAGTTTACAGAACTCCATTTGACTAGTAAGTTTGGAAATCCTTCATATAATGATAATAGACTTTTTAGGTGCTTAACTGTTAACACATAAGAGCTAAAGGCATGCAGAAAGGCGTGTTTTTTTTTAATCTCAGCTGATAGATTTTTTCTTTTGAAGAGCTATTACTATGAAAAATCAAAACTACCATGGTGCTGACAATTACTTTTCAAAGGTATTAATTATACCTGGACAAGGAACAAAACTCGTAAGTTTTTAACTAATGCAGCATTTTCAACTGCAAAACCACTTATGCATAAAAATTCTGATAACTTTTTTTAGGTGTGAGTAGTGACACCTGGTGTTTGCTCTTTTGTAGTGTTGATCTTACTGTGTTTGAGTTCATGTAGTTTACACATTCATGATACCAAGAAAAAAGGAGAAAACAAAATGTTTTCTTTCATTTTACACCAAAGGTTTTATTCTGTGTTTTCAGGTTTGTTTTTCAGAGTGGATAAGTGTTTATAGAAGTCTGAAGTTATAGATGCCTATACTTCTTGCCAGCATGGTATTACCTTGATCTTGAAGATTTGACTTTCATTAATTCTTACAGATTTTGGATGGTTTTATTTTTAATACCTTAAATTCTTGGTACCAGAAATGATTAAATTAATCTGTTAAGTGAGGCTGTTATCACAGGAGTACATTGTCAACTATCATTTGAAGAGGAGTCCCTGGAGTTGCAGCACTTAACATATTATATGATCATCTTTCCGGTGAAGAAGTTGTTACGTGTTAAGGTATTAGGTGTCTGCTTAGAAATGCAGCTCTGTTAAAGAAGAGTTGATACAAATAAACCACAAATACAAACTCTGTTCCTTCCAGAAAACAATTTTTCTCAGAAGGGTGTGAAATTAGTCTAAGGCACAAGTGGAATCATACTTCTATATTGATTTTAAAGTTAAATAATCCTTTCATGGGTTTATCCTATTTATTTCTGTAGTCAGTCAGATACGTACCATGAGCCTTTAGAAAATTTTTGTTTTGAAGGATTAGATTCTGAGTGTAACTAAGACATGTCAGCATGCAGAGAAGTGAAATATTGTACTGTTTTTAATCTTTGGTAATTGTTAGGTGAAGTGTTCTTCAACTATAACTTTGGCTTGGTAAGTAGGAAAACATTTCAAAAAACAGAAAAGGAAGTGCATATATGTGAGCCACTCTAATAAAAAAAGTTTGATTCTGTGTTCTCTCAAAGGTTTTGTGATATCTAACTTTGATTATTGAATTTCAAGTTTTTTTAGAATAGAATTTCTCCATTCAGCATTAAAAGAAAAAAGTTTATTTTAATTAAAATGTTTTTTGAACAATCTCTTTTTAGGGTGGTTATGGAGAGACTTGTGAAGTCTTGATACAGTACCATCCTCGACTTTTCCAGACAATAATTCAAATGACACAGAATGAAGATCTACGGGAAAACATGGTAACACATTGTTACATGCTTTATAGATAGGGATTTGTCTGTGTTGTGGAGATCTGCTTGCTTAATATGAGCGTTGTGGTTAGTACCAACAGTTAACTGTCAATGCCATAGTAATTGTCCACTATCTATTTTTCTTTCCCCATGGAAAATATCTTTACATTCATTTCAACAGAGGAATCTGGAACTAAATGTAGAATCTCTTTTAGTGTTCTAAATTTGCATATTTGACAAAGTGTTCTAGACAATTGAAAGACCAGACTTGTTGCAAGCTACAATACAAAGGTGTTGGTAGAGCATTCTATATGTACAATTACTTTGTGTAATGGGATCTATTTAACTTCATCTGCAGACATCCATTCTAGGATGTGTTTTGAGGCTTGAATGATCTAGAATGAACTTAAACATTCATGGTATGATTATTTATACATGATCTCTATGAAGTTGCCTCATACAATTAGAGTGTAAAAGATTGCATCTGCAATTTCATTTGATTATTATTTCTGTAGATGAAATTATACTGTTCTTTTTTAGTGATTCTCCTATACCGTGTTTCTTTTAATATTCTGGGGTAGTACAATCTAAAGCAGAAAAAAAAAAGTCAGAAAAAAAATTTTGTTTCTTGGCTGTGTAGGGAAAAGGAACCATTGGGTGCTTTTTGCTCTTCCAAGTCTGGCTAGCTGTGTGTTTTTAATACGTTATTTGTTTGAAAATCACTGCAAACAATTTCACAGACTGTAAATGAAAAAAAAAGATAAGTTTAGTAAGGCATTGTCTGTCACTTATTTTGCTAGATTTTGGACGTTTTCATTTTCTCTGTAACTCTTACTTCCATGACGTGACTGAGAATTTATGTATAGAAACAATGTTTAAATTTCCGAGACAGGATTGTGTTTTATAGAGTGAAATGACAGAGGTGAGAATTCTTAAAGTGTATATTAAGATGCATAGGGAGATGATAAAGATGATTTAAATTAAAAGAGAAAGGAAAAGAACTAGAACAGTGGAAGGAAAAACTTTCTGTGTATTGTAGAAGTGAAGGCAGTAAGTGAGAAAAATGAATTTCTCACCTGTCTGATTAATGGTGGAAGTGTGTGCAAAAAACAAGATCTTAGAGGGTATGCAACACATTCACAGATTTCAGAAATTTTACAGAATATTCTGGGTTGGAAGGGACCCACAAGTATCAGAGGTTCCAGCTCTTAAGTGAATGGCCTGTATGGGGATTGAACATACAGACCTTGGTGTTGCTAGCACCATGCTCTAATTAGATACTATGTGGTATAGTTGTGCTTTGTTGCCAAAATGTAATTGTATTTTGAAAATGGTTTTTCTGTGGCCAAAAGCTCTTTTCTGACTTGTTCTACTCAAAGTCGAGGATTGATGACCAGTTTGTATTATTTGAAAGTGATGACATGAAGAGACTGGGTATATGTTAAAGTCAAGACTCACATTTTAAATGTCATAAGCTGTTCTTATGAATTAATAATGCATAGTTAGGCATTCAGTGTTCCTAGATTGTAATGTTAAATATCCTGTGGTACATACATTGACACTAGAATGTATATCTTTTCAGTAATCTTTGTAGATCAGAATGAAACATTAACTGAGATTAGATTAGATGTTGGACAATATACATTATTACATTATTTTTGCTAGATATTAACGCTTAGGTAATAGTGTTCTGAATAACTGATGAATTGTTGCTGATCTGATGGTTCTTGGCATTACGCAATTCCTTTTGTTTTAATCTTTCAGTTGCGGCAAGTTCTGGAACACTTGTCTCAGCAGAGTGAAAGCCAGTATCTTAAAATCCTAACAAGTCTTGCTGAGGTTGCTACAACAAATGGTCACAAACTGCTTAGGTAAGTGTGAGAAGGTCAAAAGTAGGTTGGTAAACTACCTGGTATTTAGTGCCACTTAGTACTTTTAATGATATAAACTGATGCTCAGCATGTGCTGGAGTAGATGGATCTCAAGTCTGATTTGTAGCACAGCGCTTGTTTAGATCACTGTCTTCGCAAAGACTTTGAGAGAGAGTTGGTGTCCTTGTATAACTGCTGGCACCTAGAAGCTTGGGTTGCAGAGAAGTATATTTTTTGTTTGGTTAGTTTGTCTGTGTCAGCTCTAGGCAGGGAAGCTTTTTAGTCAACTATCAAATAATTCTTTTCCCCCCCTCTCACTTTTTCTTCCCTTCCACATTTTTACTTTTCTGCATGCTTTCTTAGTATGCTTGAGGAGAGTTTTACTGCACACACTTGTCTGGTGTTTGCTGGCTCTCATTGCCTTTCGTAGCTACTAATATATATGAGACAAAAAATATCTACCAGTATGCTGTCTCAGTGGCACAAGCAGTGGTTACTTGGGGAGACACATAAAATAGGTAAGCATATTCATCTAGTATGCTTTCCTAGTTTTTCTGGCATCTATTTGAGGGAAACACCTTATCTAATTTGTTGGAACACCGGTTACGTTTTACTGTCTTCTAAAGCTAACAGATTTTGGTCTAACCTTTATGCTTTACAAGAAACTAAGAAAATCTTTACTGAAACAGGTGGAATCTGAAAGCATGAGTGGAAGTTCCTTACTAACATGTTCTGTATGACTTTTTAGAAGAAGGTTTAAGAGTGTTCTCTAACCAGAGAAGCCTGTCAGCAGAGGTTGTAGAGGAATAGGACTGAAAGCTTTGTTTTAACTGGGGCCAGGAAGTGAGGGGCCCATCAGTTAGATGGAGAATGAATAATATATTCTTACTTCTAGGTGCCTTTTATATTTCCCCATCAGTCATGTTACATTTGGATGGAGTTTCTAGATAGTAGGTCAGAACTAGATGATTCTGCGAAGTTCATTATGCCATTAGTCAGTGTCTTATTCCAGTGGGTGTTTGCTTTGATGAATTAGTGTAAAAGTCTTAAACCCTTTAATAGTTTGGGATTAGAGTGTGTAAACATATTAGCGACGTTGCTGCAAAGATAACTTTCTGAAGAACTTCAGCTGTCATTGACTGCAGACTTCCTTAGAGCTGATAGATCTCCCACAGGTAAATTGTGATAAAATGTAAAACCATTGTGCAGGAAAGGCTTTCAAACTTGCTCTGTGTAGGTATGTTATCAGAAGTTGTGGTAGATGGATTAGATCATATGAGGCAGTATTTGTTTCTGTTTCACTATCTTCAGAGGTGAATTAAACTGCTTGTTGCTGAGATTTGATTTATTACTGTTCCTACTCCTCTCTATTCAGCTCCCTCAGTATGACTGTAGGAGCAATGTCTATGTGCCTGTACTGTCTCTCAGTTTGAGCTGCTGTGTACTCCTGTATTGCTGCATGTGGCTTGACTAGAGGTGGCTGAAGACAAGGTGGAAGTGTTGCATTGTGTTGGATGAAGAGTCAGTTTAGAGATGCCTGTAGCGTGTCCTGTGGACTCTTACCAGTCCACTTCTCTTTGGTACTTTGTAGTATGTCACAACAGAAATGGAATACAAGAAGGAAATAATTCCAAAACGATTTCACAAAAACTGTGTCTCTGTTCTCTCCAGCTCTGTCTCTTGTCAGAAGCAGCAAATTTCTACTTCAGGAAAGTATTTCTCTGTTGCTTTATTGTACAGAGTGAGGATTAAGGTAATACTTGGTGAATATAGGTACTCTGTGCTTGGGCCTCTCTCCTCTCTCTCCTTATTCTAACAGAAGTATGTAAAATGTACTCTGTACATGAAAACCTCCAGTGATGCTATTCTTGCATGGCTGAACTAGTCTCATCACTGTTCCTGGATTCTAACCCTCAGCCCATTGCTTTTGGGTTGGTCTTTGTTTAGTTCAAAAGTGTCTATTAAGGGTTTTCGTAGTGCTTCTAGCAAGTAGCTGCGGGGGCCAACAAGCTTCTACCTGAGCATTCTGCCTTAAGTACCAGCAAGGACCTTGTTCAGTTAAAATTCCCGTCAAAGTGTATTTCCTCTTTCCAGGAAATAATGGAAGTATGACATGATTTGGTCTTGATGGTGCAAGTTGAGCCTAGCTGAATGTTTGCAAACATGCCAGTAAAAGTTTCAGTAAACTATTAAAAGCATTTTAAAGTTTATATATATATGTGGGTCCTTTTCCTGGAGACCAGATTGAAACCGAAATTTCACTAGGAAAACACTGCTGCTGAGAGATGATAGGTCTCAATTGAAATGTTAGTTGGTTTGTTTTTTTTTTTTTTTTTTAATACTTCAGTTATCTTCTTGTATTCTTAGGTCCTTGTATTCATGGATTCTTTTGGTATATATCCCAAGGATGTCGTGAATGCTAATTTGTGGCTGTGGCCAGAGAGTCTGGTAATACAATTACAGATTGCTAGTCAGAGGATTTTTTTTACCTAATTAGAAGCTTAACATTCCAACTGTTGCACGGTTTACTCTTTGTGTATATTTCTTATATTGATTTACTGAAAACTGGTAAAGTATAGATTGTGACAACAGAGTCATACTTTATTAGTTGACTAAAATTCTTAGTGTCTTGGTTTTTAAAATTAACAACTCACTGGCAGACATTAAAATATAGTGCAAGTAGGTTTCTTGCTTTTACCCATGACATAGGGTAAATGAGGTCATGATAAAGGTACTGTAATGGTACAACTAGCTATGTTTCAAGATTGTGAATTAATGTTATTAATTGCATCAGAGGTTTACAGCATCCTCTAAGATTTGAATTTTCTGGTGTTTACTGATTTTATGCTTAGAAAGCTTGCTTTTAAGTTGCAAGTACTTTAGGGATAGATTTGAATATATGCTCACTTCTGTAATATTTCTAAGTTAGAAGATTTTGGTAAAGAATTAATTTCTTGCTGTTATGCATTCAGGACTGAAGATTTTTTACTACTTTGGGTTTAAGAAAGAAAACCAAGTTGAGTTTGGTGGAGAATGTTCTGCTTATGCATAAAGTCATAATATGTCATATTCTGCACTGTGCTGGTGTAGATTCTACACTGTTTGTTCAATGATGGTCAGTTAAGGAGACATAGAGCTTTTAGAGTGTTTATTGGATAAATAAATAACATAATGGTACTTTTGTTTAGTGTCTTTTAGATGATGTTTTTTTGAGTAGGAATAGTGGTATCTTTACCATCATGATCCCTTGTTGGATTGAGGTAGTTTATGAGCATTTAGAATAATACCTGGTGAGGATGGGCTGTGACAGGATATCTGGTTGGTCAGAATGCTATTACGATTGGATGCTCTCTTTTCTGAATTGGAAAATATTTTCATCTGGTTATCCCACTTATTTCATATGTTGTGATCTTTACTGTAGTAAGTTGAATTTCCTACTGACAGTTCATAAGAAGTGTGTGTGTGTGTGTGTACGTAAAAAAACAAATGAAGTGTTTTACAAGATCTGGAATTTGCTTTTCTAACTACTGGCAGATATTTGACTTTTAGGGCTGGTGCAAGAAATGAAAAGTTAAAATTCGCTAGGGTTTAAAAACTTAGGGTTTTTTTCATCCTGTATATCAGACCCTCCCATTAAATTGCTTACTCCTTAATTCACTTAATTGTTCCATCTAGGAAAAGAAACTTAAACATTCCATTTTTTTCCCCCAGCCTGTCAAGTAATTATGAAGCTCAAATGAAGAGTCTCTTAAGGATCGTGAGGATATTTTGCCATGTCTTTCGCATTGGCCCATCCTCTCCCAGTAATGGAAATGACATGGGCTACAATGGAAATAAAACTCCAAGAAGTCAGGTGTTCAAGGTCAGAAAAGTATATGATGTTGTTAGGAAGATAGACGTTAAAGAGATGAATTTCACAAAGCATGCATTCATTAATCAGACATCTCATGAACAGGAAGTAAGTTTGGTTGATGTCCCTATCCCTTCTTAAGTTAAACCTACCTCTCTTCTTGTCCTTTATTATTTTTCCCCACTGCATTCATTTAACCACTGATGCACTTCTTATCCTATGATTTGTATTTATTTCTTATTTAACAGATTGTTTATTAAATGTTGAAGGTCTAGCTACCCAGATGATTTTTTTATTTCTGTCTTTTAAGGATGTAGCAGTCTCTAAATGTGGTAATATCAATATAATTGATTATATTAATTTAATTTCAGAATGGTAGTTGGAGATTCAGTGGAAGTTCTGATCATTCAGTTTTATCCAGCTTCACGAGACAAATGGGAACAGTTGGAATCCTGATCTATGTGTTTCTTTCACTGTGACCATGAAGTCTTTCAGGAGTTGTTCTTAGATTTTATTAGTACATAGTTCGAAACATATCAGTTTACTACTGCCATTGCAAGATTATTGATTTATAGGTGTGTTCAGACACATACTTTAGGTGCTTGCCATTTAGGTGTTTCGTTTCTGAAGGTGTTTGTTTTACTTTTGTTTGTTGGTTGCAGAATCCCTCTGTAGAAAGTCATAGGTTGCCTTTTTGTAAAGAAGTCCTGGTTTTCTGTATGTCGCTTAGTCTGTATTGGGTATACAACTGCCATACTGTTCAGCGCACCTAATTAATAATAACTGAAGGGTAGTCTCTTTTTTCCCCATCTTCGTCTATACTCTTGCATGGCACAACTCATAACAACAAATTTATATGCCAATCATTATTTGAGGGTTTTTTTAACCTTTGCTTTTCTTCCACAGTGTTCTGCAAATGGTATTTTGAAATTACTGCAATTATTTGATGATACATGTTCATCAGGTTACTTCTGAGGGCTTTTATGACAGCTATATTGATGTGGTCATGAAAAATTATACTCTTAATTCCAGTTTATTTAGTGAACTATCTCAGTTTTCATTCAAATTTTGTGTCTTGGAAAGAAGAAAATAATTAAGACAATTAAAAAAAATACCAAACACAAATATTTGTTCTTCTGATAGCAAACCAGTTTTAAGAACAAATGGATATATAATGAATATAAAACTAGTACTTGATGCTGACAAATACTGTGTGCAAAATGTAATGCATTGTACAGTATGCAATGTAATAATTGTCCTTTAGAGTTGTTCACTAAAATAGAACTAGATTGGCGCATTGGGGATTTAACCAGAATTCTGTTTTCAAAAAACTAAGCCCTACCAAAATCACAAGAATTTTTTTATTAAAGACATCACTAACAGTTTTAGTGAAAATTGCTGTAAGTATGTCAGATTAAATAACAAGCAGATGTTAAACACACTTCATACAAGAGTCATCTTCAGTGAGATATTCTGCTACCTTTTTTTCTTCATGGTTTTAGAAGTAGTTGACCTCATCTTGCCTTTTCTACTTGCTTATAGCCCTAAAAGGGCAAAAAATGAAGGTTTCCTGCATTTCAACGCCACATAATTTCAGAACTCAGTATCAAACAAACATAAACATTCAACTGCAATTTGCAAAGGAAAAGGTATTTCAGCAAAATCACTTACCTGTCTGCCCAAAGTACTTTGTATGCTGAATTAACTGTGGAGATAAGTTTTGTGCAGTGCACTTACATTACACAACTACCACAGTTGTCCCAGAAAATATCAGTAATTCTGAAGTGCATGAAAACCACATCTATGTTTTTAATAAATAAGCAAAGTGTATACTACTGTTGAAGTAGCTAACATTTCAGGATGATTTAAAAGTTATTATTGTAATTTATTTGTTTAGAAGTTTTGAAGCTGTGGCTGCCCTTCATGAGGGCCATGATATTTTAAAGACTGATTTAAATTTCAATCTCAAAATTATAAAACTGCCGATGAGATCTTATTCTTGTTTGGTAATGGGGCACACAGGTCTGACAATGCTATGTTAATCAACAATTGTGCTGTATTAGTCTGTTCTTTCCTGAATTTACAGTGACTGGGTGGTGGGAGATTGCACATAATGCTCAGTGAGTTGAGTGACTTCCACTTCTCTCTTATTTCTGCCTTTTGTTTTTGTTTTTCTGTGCTTTCTTTGAAAACATGGTTATGATTGTCTCTTTTGCATTTTGGGAGGAGGGGAAAAAGCCCACTATATCTCTAGGTTATTGCAGTGTTTTGGAAGCTACTTGAAGAATTGGCTTCATTGTCTTCATTGGTAGCGGTACTTGCCTGTGAGACATGCAGATTAGTGACAAAGAATTCCTTTTCTAGTTCTATTTGTGTTTTCTTGAATATAGGTTGTCTAACTGGGCAGTACAGATTGTTAAGGAAACCATCTAGTTTGTTGGGGTGTTAGATCTGTGTCAACATTCAACTTAAAGATTCTACATTTAAGATCCATATTGTAAATTCTATAGGTCTTTAGCTTTAAATTGGAGTTTGCTGCTGATCTTAAAATTCAGTTGTGGGAATAAATGTTGTAGATAACTTGAATTTTGATACAGGTTTTATAGGGGTAAAACAAGTCTTTCAGGCTTGTTTTATGTTTCATCTAAGGTGCTGAGTACTTTCCAGAGCATTAGAAAGTGATATAGGTCACCACCCACTTCTTTGAATGCTGTTTATTTGAGCAAGCTAAGGCCTCTAGATACTTTCTTTACAATATAGGAATTTTTTCTGTTGTTCAGTACTGTCTTTTTTCAATAATAGACTTTTACGAGTGGAGGGTTGAGGGTAACAGTGGCAGGAGTTCTGTCTTGTGCTTGAGTGTGTAGAGGAATGTTATCAGGCCTTATTGCATGTTCTAAGGAATTGTTTCCTTTCCTTGTAAATACACTACTGTTAGGTTCAAATAGATCTGTACATGACAACCTTTAAAGGTGTACTTCATAACTCCTTTTAAAAAGCTGGTACAAAACCGTATTTAAATCCAGTATAAGAAATGAAGAAAAACTTTCTTTTGACTTTTTTCTTAACGCTTGGTCAAGTTTTTCTGTATTAATACACTGATTGAACATATTTTGAAGAGTTGTCACTGTAACCTAGCAGGAAAGGGATTGAAAATGTGAGTATAGCTCCATCTGAGACTACTGAGGAATAGAAAAGAATCATTGAATTTGCCTCACAAGCTTAAAACAAACTATTGCTAACTCAGATAAGATCTTAAAAATGAAAAACTGTGAATAGTAATTTTGACCAGGTTTATGTTCATTCTTTTTTCATCTGTTGCTCTTCCAATTACTGTTTGGTGTGATTGCATATTAGGGAAACTTGCTGCTAAATTTCTCGTGTTGAACAAGATTGGGAAGCTCTTAATGTTTTTCCCTTGTTTCAGATACTGTTCTTTTCTAGAATTGGGGTAACTTTTCTGCTGTAACAGTCATTTCATGGATTAGTGATTTCCTGTGCTCTCTGTCTTGAAAGGCTACCTGTCATCTGGCGAAAGATTTTGCTCCAGTGTTGCAGTTTGAGTATGGGTTTCATTACTGGTGTCTTGCTTTCTGGATGGGTAGAGGGAAAGGCATTGCATAACTAAATTCTTGCATTTGGGAGGTAAGGTGTGCTGCTGTAAAAGCTGGGTACTCAATCAGACTCAGTTGTGTGTTGACTTACAATTTTGAAGAGACATTGCTAATGGTTTGATGGAGTATGTCCATATGATACTTGAAAAGGTGTGATCATGGATGCTAATACAAAATACTGACAGTCATGGGTATGGACATGCTGGGCAATATTTAGAAGTGCTTTATATCCTGAAGTTAGACTAGAAAGGAAGAAAATGAAATGGTGAAGCTGCTATGCTTGACTACCCTTCTGAATGAGTTTGATCAGAATCTGTGAAGAACTTCGGGAAAACAAATGAAGTTGAAAAGTTCCAAAAGGTGTGCTATCTGTAAGAAATAGAAGATAAAACACAAGATACCAGTGGAAAATGGTGTCTGGCAAGCTAAGCATTGAAAAGCTTGGGAGGAGAAAACTAGATTTTAGTATTCACGTAAATAACTACCTGGTTTCTTGAGAGTTAAATACAAAGAACACAACTGCATTTTAATTCTTCCATGTATTCAATGAATCCTATTTTTCATTAGGAAGTTTTTCCACATTATATTTTGTGGTAAAGGTCTGCCAGGTAGGTCTTAAGAGGAGAGTAATTTGATCCTGTATAGCAGATATGTATGTAGAAAATACTGCCTACACTAGAGGTATTTGATCACCATCTAAAGAAATGTGTTGTCACCAGAAGTACCAAGGATTAAGTAACATACAGGATGTTCAACAACACCTACCAGTATTAGAGATCAGGCTGGCTTTGCCCCATGTTTTTATTGGGGAAAAAATGGCATAATGGTAAATTTTTAAATGGTGAATTTCAACTGATTTTTTTAATACACAGCCTTTATGAAGTAATTTAGTGTGTATTGAGAGCGTGTCACTATGAGGTGCACCGACAGTGCTTCTGATAGTGTAGACTTTTGGCACCGCATGCTGTGCGCAGCTCTGTATTTTTTGAGGCAACTTGAGAATATGAGAATATAATTTTCAGAGGTTGGTAAGTCTTTGAATGCTTTCATTGGTGAAAAATGTTGATGCAACAGTAATATGTGGAAAAAGGACTGCAGTTAGAAGTTCACTCTTATTTTTGTGAAGTATTTGAGTCCAATTATCTCTTTGTAGGATTCATATCCCAATGCTCACTAGACTTTAGGCTTGTGAAACAAGGCCTTTCAGCCCTTGTGGTCTTCTTTTTATGCTCGTGAGAAAGCCACAGATCTCAGCCCTTTTTCTCCTCCATAGCAGGCCTACACCTCAGAGCAAATGTGTAAAATGATGGAATTGTACCGGGTTTCAATTTTACTAGTTTTGAGCAGGGTGTAGTGAATAAGGAGTGCCTTTATTAAAATAAACTAAACTGGGTATCTTTAAAAATTGATATGCGATTCTGATACTTGTTTCTCTTTAATAAGTCCAGATAATAGTGACCCTTACTGTGAGATATCTGGGGTACTGTCAAAATGAGCTTTATGAGCTCACACTATACAGAAAGCACATTTTTACTAGATACGTGCATGGGTCTGACTCAGTGGTGTTGTCTGGAGTTTGTTCCATCTCCTTGGTAGAGGGAACTCCTTTGACCAGATCCTTTAAAAAGAACTGACACACTCTTACTCTGGCAATTCTACCTGTGTATTATTGCTTCTCTGCTTGACTGCCGTGCTCAGGCAGTAGTGTGCTGTGTAACAACTATGATGCCAAACTTGGTTATATAGTCCAGTTCTACAGTTCTTCTGTAGTTCTTTTTAAATTAGTTTACCTTTTTTCCATCTTCTGCTTGATTATTTTCCTTCTATATGACATTTTCTCTTTGTGCTCTTTGGGTACAAGTACAGAGTTTCTTATGAGTATTTGACTCCTATGTCTAACATGACCTCTAAAGGAACCTTTAAAGTTTTAAAATGTACATGGTATTTATTTGCCTTAACAGCATTATCACATTATTATCTAATGTCAACACGTTCCTTTTCTGTCTGTGTTTTTCATGTGTTTATTACAGCCACTGGAACTGCTCTGGCATTCTCTAGATGAATGGCTTGTTCTCATAGCCACTGAGCTTATGAAAAACAAAAGGGACTCTGCCAACATTACTTCTATTTTACTGAAGCAAAAAGGATCAGATCACCAGGATGTTACTCCTGCGCCTTCCTTTGTCAGTGCAGGAACTGAGGGAGAAAAAGATCTGTCCACTGATGCTGTGGAGTTAAAAGCCTGCGATGTTGCTGGGAAGGAGGAAGCTTGTGCTGATTGCCAGGATGTTATCTCCATGACAGCAAACAGGCTAAGTGCTGTCATTCAAGCCTTCTATATGTGCTGCTCCTGTCAGATGCCTCAGGGGTAAGGAGAGGATTAATTTTTGTTACCCAAACTATTACCATTTTAAAATCACATATACTTTCTTGGAAGAATGTTGTTGCTGACCACATTATATTAGTGACAGTCTTTAATGTTTTCACTAGTTCATTTATTTCAATGCCTTTTTTTTTTTAAACTGACCCTAATGCCATCCAACAGCACTGCAAATTTTCAGTAGTGCTGCTGCCTATGAAGGTAACTTCACTGGTACAAATTTTGTATTAAATGTCTAATGGCTATTTGTAATCATGTAGTATACTTGGAGGTAATAGAATTTTGATCTCTTGAAACTTAGCTGTATTTGCTGTTGGTTATTAATGTAAATTATCCCTGAACTGAATGTGATTATCCAACAAGAAGCGGTGTAAGCTCAGAAAAAAGAAAGGTGAGTTGTCTTTGTGTTTGAAAATGATGGCTGGGGCAAAACTTGTTTGACTATATTGCAGAAGTTTATAATAAGGAGAGTTCAAGCTGAAAAATAATGAGGAATTCATGTGGAATCCTGTCCCAGGCTGGCAAACAAAATTTTGAGTGGAACAGGCACTATAACTTAGGTAAATGTAGTGTTATTGATGTCTGGTTTAAAAAGAAAACAAGTGTGTCACAGTAACTAAAGTCTTAGTCTGTCCAGGACTGTTACAGATTATAGTTGTGAATTTGTGTGGAAGGGATCATTTGGCTCTCATGAGTGGAGGATTAGGTAAGTATGGTGGTACTACAAGCTCTCCGATGAGTCAAGAAGTAGGGTTCATACTACATGACAACTTTTGGTTATTCCTGGTCACTGTGAGGGTTTTTTTTTTCTGTGACAATCTGAGTGGAATAAAAACTTTCAGGTTGGCCAGTGATGTTTTTCTGGGGCACACTCCTGTGAACATTCTGGAAAACGATTTGGGCATCAACAAGTTCCACAAACACCTCAGTAGTTTCACTTTTAATTTTACTCCACCTTGAAAAAGGAACTGCTCTTTAACCATTTACCTTGATATAAGATAAAATGCAGTATTTGATAGCAACCAAATGAAAAGCAGAAATGTTTACGGAAGCGATGAAGTACATTCCCGCTGCTACCATTCATCGCTTTGTACAAAAATTCAGTCATCAGCATGGCTGTCTCTTTGTGTCCAGGTGACTTGCTGATGGGCCTTGCCCAATAGGTCTATTCTGAAGCCTAATTTATGCTTTATATTAAGGAGAACTTCCATGGATACTACGTAATTTTGAGAGTTACTGTCATTGAAGTCAGGAAAGTAGGAACTGTGTCAGTAGCAAGTGAGAGAACTCCCTGGGATGTGGTAAAGAAAGGCTGAATTGTGTGTTGCTGTAGGGATTTTCAAATCTGTGTGGAGAATACAAAGATCCAAGACTTGCTCTGTTTTACTGAAGTTTTCATGTTAATAGGATTAAGTGGTGTAACTCAATACTTTTGCCATCTTCAAATAACATTTGAAATTATAATAAACTGTGTTTCCAGAGACAGTAATTTAAAATAGCTCTAAATTTAGATTTGAGTGTCTTTGTTTAGTAGAGTAGGGTAAGCAAAGCTCATAGTTTTCCATTGTTCTTCATACAACAAAGTCGGCATTACATGTTGGTTAACATTTGAAATATTTATGTTATTTTATTGTACTTGTCACAATTGCTTTTCTTCTGCAAATGCTGCCACTGAATCTAGGCATTCTTTATTTTTACACTGAAATACAACGTTCCAAGTTCTCAGCATCAAAAATGACAAGTGTATGCTTTTTTTCCCCTGTTCTCCATATATTGTATCTGACAGCTTGTGTGGCAATTTACAGATAGGGTTTTTTTCCTTTTAGGGAAGACTCTTTTAGTTGTTTAATATTTTCAAATAATTTCCCAGACCAGAAGTCTGTAATGTTTGAAATGTCTGTAAAGTTTGAAATGTTTGTATTTGGTCTCTGGACTTCCTTGTTTGTTTGTTTTATGTGCAGATGAGTGAAAGGATATAGATAGACTTCTTTTTTCAAAACAGAATAAGGGAGAGAAAGCAAATAGATCAATTTTATATAAAATTGATAGCTCTTTTCTAAATTGGTGTGGGGAACAGGAACAGTTATAGGATTGTTATCCTGGACTACTTAGTTTTGCTGAAGTTGAAAGGTTAAGTTATTTTTCTTTTTAAAAAAGAATAGATGTAAATAAATGCAGTAAAATTTGCACCCATGTTAATCTTTCCCTCATTCTCCATATGTATATAAATATAGGAGGAAAAAAAAATTCGTACTGGTGTGAGCTTCTTGCCGGGCAAGTGATTTTGTTGCATCATGATGCCATTAAATACCCCCTTGGGCCTATTATTAAGTTTGCTAAGTTTGAGTGTTACTTCTTCCTGGCTCCCTTTCTTGCATTACAATTAATCACAATTTACAAGAGGTGGCAGTGTTATACAATAAACAAGAATGTAGAACAGCCTGCATATCACATACATTGTGCATGTAATATCAGTCCTTCCATATATGTGCTTCCATTGTATTGAAAGCTGGAAAGATTCAGTAGAAAAAATATGTATCTCCATTAGTTTGAGTTTTGCTTGTTCATATAGTTAGTTAGTTACTAACCAGTTGCTTGACCCTCTTGGTTATTTGCATTTTGGTATTTCTATTAGTTTATTATGAGATCTAAATGCTCTTGAATATTAGTGTCATGGCTTTTATTTAAAAAAAGTAGGCAATAATTTATGTAATTCAAATTTTTTTAAATTTCACTAACCAAAGGTATCTTATGGTTTTTGAACAGGATGACTTCACCTCGTTTTATAGAATTTGTTTGTAAACACGATGATGTCCTTAAGTGTTTTGTTAACCGGTAAGCTTCAACAAATATGGACTTGGTAATTCCCCCCTTTTCCTGCCCCACCTCCAATAAATTGAGCTAATTTTTTTCTTCTTACTGAGTTGTATTTTTAGGTTTTTGTTGTAACCTGTGTGTGGTATGCACTTTAATGGTCCTGCCAAATTCAAGGGAGTATAGATTAATAATTCAGAAATCAGACTTGCATGAACTCTTGTGCATATTTAAGTAATCTGTTTGTAAGATTCTGTGGGATTTTATGAACAAAATCTATTTCACAGAACAAGAGAATAATTTCTTTAATGGATTATTTCCTCATGTTTGTTCCAAATAAAGGCTTCTCTTTTGAGGCAGATGGAAACTTTCATTCTTCCTCACATGTGTGACTTCTTAAAGGAGTCTAAACCATCTTTTTACAGTTGGCTGTTAACAGAGTTTGTCTGAGACTGCCTGGTTAATAACCTTGCTTCTGTGTGGGGAGCTGCTTCTAATCCTTCTGTGTTTAACAGATGGTGTATTTGGAAACAAGGGTTAGGAAAAAATGACAGCATAGGAGAGTCTGTCATTCTTTTCTATATAACTAATCACATTGTTTCTTTATGTAGACTTCTTGTATAATGAAGCATTGTTATTAAATCTCTTAACAGGTTTTAACCTATTTTTCTTTCAGAAATCCCAAAATAATTTTTGATCACTTTCATTTTCTTCTTGAGTGTCCTGAACTAATGTCCAGATTTATGCACATCATAAAAGCTCAGGTAAATGTCAGGAGATGCTTAGTTACAACTTCTGTGACGATACAAAGGGTGTTTTGTTTAAAAGTAATATTTAAAGAAAATCCATTTGGAGAGGATGGAAGAACTTAACATGGCCTCTAGTGCTTCTGAATCTGGGATGTTGAAAGAACAGATGGCACCCAGATTTCTGTACTAGTAATTCTTTAAAATACATACGTGAGTCCATTTGAGATAACTTATGTTCAATATGTCTTACAAATCAAGCTTTCAATTAAACACTTAAATTTGTTTTTAAACCTATTTCTACACATCTGATAGATTGAGCTTTGAAATTATGTACTTTTCCCCTAATTGACTTATATTTTGAGACAAACCAGAGGATAAATACAGCATTTTTAGTTGATTTGGCCATAGTTAATAAGTGGCAGCTACTTCAGTGAAACATCGTGTTGCCTTGTTACCCTTTGCTTGATTTCCTACCATTTCTTTTTTGTTTTGTTTCTTTCTGTATTCAAGTAAAATTATAAACTAATTTCTCAGTTTGATATGGGACATGAATTCAAGATTAAAGAGTTACTGTAGGGGAGACCAGACATGGAAGAATTAGCAAGCAAACCTCTGTATGGAAGTCTGCTCCTGTACGTAACTCTGTACTCTTAGGTGTCTGCCATGCTTTCATTGCTATGTATTTGTTCTATTACAAATTAAGATGGTATTTGGGTGATAATGAGTGGTTTGGAACTCATTCATTTAGTACATACTGGTTTACTTTTGGTTTGTTCTCCAGTAGAAAGACTCTTTACATTAAAGTAGTTTTGGTCAAATAGAGAATTTTCGGAAAACAAAGGTGAAGTCCTCTACCCAACCATAACACCTCGTTCCCTCAGTCATATTGGGAAGTCTGTTCCAAAAGCTTTATTTCCTTAACTGTGACCAGTACAGTGTTTTATTTTTAAAGATACATTGTTTTTAGTAATCCAGTTTCACTTTTGGGACATGGTGCACTGTTTATTCACTCTTTTGTTGAAATGTGTGTTGTTGAAATTCATTACCTGTGAATAATGAAGAGACCCTGAAAATTGTCACCCTGTTTGTCAAGTCAACTAAATGTATGTGCTGTGAATTGTGATGGATGAGAAAGGCCATACCTGTGTTGTATCTGTCCTGGAAGAGCTGCAAAATGTCAGTCTAAATCCTGAGTCAAACAAATTAGAACCTTCTCACTTTCCACCTTCAGCTTCTCTCTTTTCCTTTGGAAAGTTTCTGGGTCATTTGGGCTGTTTCATATTGCCAATGAACTTTATCACAAGTAGGGCTTTTTTATATCACTTGTGCTTCTGTGCTCAACTGTGGTTGATTATCAGTAGTGTTACAGAAGCCAGTGACTTATTTCTTATCTAGCTTCCTTCACACCCACTCCTGGTCAGTAAGAAGTTTTGTGCTTTTTTTTCTCTTGTGTGGTGTACTTTGATAGTTATTTCTGTGTAATTGGTGGTCCAGTCTTCCTGTGAGCCCAACTTCAGCATACCAAACTTCAACAAACGCTTAAGGACATATCTTGTCCATTCCTCTTCCCAAAACATTGTATATTAATTGAAAAGTATACATAACCATTTTGCAGTCATGCTTTTGAGAGAGAAATTGTTCAGTGGAATGCATCTATATAAAATGGTTTACACTTTGTTTTGTAGCCCTTTAAAGACCGCTGTGAATGGTTCTATGAGCATCTGCATGCTGGGCAGCCAGATTCGGACATGGTGCACAGGCCTGTCAATGAAAATGACATCCTTTTGGTTCACAGAGGTATTGTGTTGTTAATGGAATTAGTATATCTTTGAAATACATTGAAATATATTGAATTAAGATTAAAAAATTAATTATGCTTTGTATTTAGATTCTATTTTTAGGAGTAGCTGTGAAGTTGTGTCTAAAGCAAATAGTGCGAAACTAAAGCAAGGGATTGCTGTGAGATTTCATGGAGAAGAAGGCATGGTGGGTAAAACTGTGTTGGTTTTTATGGCATTTTCATATGGAAACACTAGTTCTCTTTCACAAGTATTGTTTTGAACTAAATCTTACTTTAAAATTACTTTAAAAGAAATATATCTTTATCCAGAATAACAGTGCAGTGAAAGTTCTTTGTGCTAATATGTTTTATTCTTTTGACATGCAGGGACAAGGTGTGGTGCGTGAATGGTTTGATATCTTGTCCAGTGAAATAGTTAACCCAGATTATGCCTTATTTACCCAGTCAGCTGATGGTATGTTTCTACCTTTTTTCCCCCACTAGTTTTTGAGTGTTGTCTCTTATAAAAACCTCTTTACAATCCAAAAGAAATCACTTAAATGGTTTCAGAACATAAGATTATTACATTTTAAAAGCAACAGTACCAGAATTGATCCCTTATATAGAGAAATGGTCTATTCATTGTTTCTATAAGAACATAGGAAATATTTTACTTCACTTGAAGTTTCCTTTTCTTCTGTAAGAGGAGAGTGAGTCTTTGGATTTAATGAGTCAAATGTATTTCTCCCTGGTAGTAGAAGGACATAACACTTTGAGAGCATTATATCAAGAGTTTTCCCTTATGGATTTGCAAGATAACTGTGGAGGTATTTCTCTATTTCATTTTAGAAATCCATAAATTCGATCAGCTGATTTTTCTTGTAAAATCAAACGTTGATTGTCACAGGTCTTCCTTGCATTTGACTTTTTGTCCTTTGGATTCTTCATATAAAGCAATTCTTTATCAATGAAAGATTTCACAGCATCATCAGTGATGAATGTTTTGTTTTCTGCTTTACAATGTCTTGCAAAGTCAACAGTAGAAGCATTGATTATTTCATGAAAGCTAAAGGGAAAAGTTCAGGGATGTCTGTTTGAGGTAGTCTTTTTGAAGTAGACCAGGACTGGACTGTCTCCTACCTGCATCTGGCTGGAGAAAGATGAAGGGAGGTAGATACATTTTGATCCTTACTTTGAGAATGTTCACAGACTGATAGAAGCAAAGCTCATTAGAGTGAGCAAAAATGCCCATAGCATTATGCTAAGATGGAGGACCACATAGCAGTTCATAATTATGCTTTTGTTGATGATAATGTTTTCAGTGGTGCCTTGGAGAGTAGCTAAGAAGTGTCATTGTAGTAGTAGGATTTCATTACATTCTAATAAATTTCCTTCTGAAGTCTTTGTGTATACAAAAAATCCCAAACAAACTTCTATAAACCAAGAATAAAACTCTTGCAGTAGTTTCAAATGCTCAGTGTATTTGGCGAATAAAACTTCACTTGGAAAAAAGCATACTAAAATATGATAATCCTTTTGTTTTATAGGAACAACTTTCCAGCCCAACAGCAACTCTTCCGTAAATCCAGATCATTTGAACTACTTCCGTTTTGCAGGCCAGATTCTCGGGCTAGCTCTGAATCACAGACAGTTGGTGAACATATACTTCACGAGATCATTCTACAAACATATTCTTGGTATGGCTTTATTAAAATCCTGTTTATTAATCAGAACAGTTATCTGAGCTCTAAACCTTTTCCTTTTTTACTTTTTCTGTATGTTGAAAGTGAAAAAGTCTTGGAAATTAATGTCTTTCTAGTCTTTTATGTACATCAGAGTCACCACATAATATGGCAGTAATTGCCATTCCAGTCTGAGTCTCACTAGATGCTATTGTAGTTCCAAAATATGAAAGTACATTAGCAAAACCGTGTGGGAATCTTACACAGCAACTTTTTAAAACATAGCTAGTTTTTATATTTGAACATGAATCTTAAATTCAAAACAAGAAAGGCATCATTACTCTGTCTAAAGCTCAATTGTGTAATTTAGTTGTCTTAAATATTGCTGACTAGGAATGCCTGAAAGGCAGACCATTGCAAACAATTGCTGTTGTGGTGCATGGAATGCTTTGCATCACAGTTGAGAAATTCATCTGTCCTGCTGTGTAGTGTCATTCCCAAGAAATGAAAATAATTGTTCCCTATTTAGCTGGCGACAGACTTCCAAAGGTGAGAATGTTTGTGAACTCTGGAAAAAGTCTATCAGGCTTTCTTTATTATGCTGAAGTTCCTCAGTCATATAATGTTTTCAGAAACTGAAACATACTGTCAAAAACTTTTATGTCTACTCACTCCAACAAATACTGCTTATTTCCTGAAATAGTATTTTGGAACTAATGCAAGTTCATCTTGTCTCCTTACTGAGGAAATTTTATTCATATGCTTTTGCTGTAGCATTCAAGGGGGTTGATCTGAAGTCATATGACCCTTTTTTTTAAGTAGATGAGAACCTTTGTTTACCTGGTGGTATCTGTGGTCTAGGGCTCTTTTTTGCTCTTCTTTGAAAACCTTTGTGCCTCTTGTTGAAAATGATGCCCCTCCTCTGCCTTGTAATGAAAAAACTTTTTTTCTGGCACAAAGGTGTGATGGAAGGGTAAATTTCCTGTGCATTCTTACTACTCCTCTATGTACATAAATTTATTTGCTGCTGCTGCATGCAGAATTTCTTTTGTGTTCAAGTGCTGTTCTTTGATATTCTTTGAAAGTGTAAGATAGCTTGATGGTTTTCTGTAATCATTTTGTCTGCCTATGTCTTCCTATGATACTTGTTGAGGACAGATAAACTCTTAACTTCAACTTTACAGTTTCTCTTCCCTGAAAGTGCTCAGGTAGCACTGTTGAAGTTTGTTGATGTTTCAGGCTCAGTCATCTTGTCAAGATCTTCACAGAGGAATGTATTATACTACTCTCCCTCAGTATTGCTTTCTGCTGCAGGAGAGTGACTGTTCTGGGCAAGGGGCAGTGAAGGACAACCAGTCTGAAGCAGCACCATGTTGTCAGTGCTTCCCTACTCATTGATCTTTGCATAGGAAAGTGGTTTGTAAGTAGAAGTATCCATTGTGTGGAACAATTTGGTAGTGGCTTAAGGCTTGGCCTCTGACATCAAGTGATTTCTCTGAGCAGAAGAACTGTGAATGGTTTGAGTTGGAAGGGATCTTAAAGGGACCTTGGGCAGGGTCACCTGCCACTAGACCAGGTTGCCCAAAGACCCATCCAACCTGCCCTTGAACACTTCTGGACAACCAGTTCCAATGCTTCACTATCCTCACAGTATAGAATTTCTTCCTAATATCTAATCTAAACCTACTCTTTTTCACCTTAAAGTCATTCCCCTTTGTCCTGTCACTACTTGTCCTTGTAAAAGGTCTCTCTCCAGCTATCATGTATCCCCGTTTTAGTACTGGAAGGTGTTCTAAGGCCTCCCTAGAGCTTTCTCTTCTCCAGGCTGAACAACCCCAACCCTTTCACAGCCCAGCTTCATAGGACGGAGGGCTCCAGCCTCTCATTATCTTTGTGGCCCTGCTCTGGGCATACTTCAGTGGGTCCATGTCCTTCCTATATTGAGGGCCTCAGAGCTGGATGCAGCACTCCAGGTGAGTTCTCTTATGAGAACAGAGTAGGAAGACAGAATCACCTCCCTTGACCTGCCAGTCACACTTTGTTCATTGGAGCCCAAAATATGGTTATGAATAAGGCTCACAGGCTAATCTCTTTGTGATGTGTTCACAAAAAAGAAAAACTTATTTTTCTGCTGTTCACTGACACCTTGAGAATAGTGAAGTGTTGCTCTTATCACCTCTTTTGGAATTGAATACTAATGAATTTGGGTTCCCTACTAGTTTGACTCATGATGGTATACTTGATTTGTTGATTTCTGAATTAACAAGATGACCTATTAGTTACTTTTTTTTCACTTTGCTGGAGTAACCAATTGCAAACCAGTAAGTCTGGAGTTCTCTGTTAGTAAGATCTCTTCAGTCTTAGTAAGGTCTTGTCATTCTGTTAAACAGGCATCCTGGAACTTTCTAGAGGTTTGTACACATTCTACTTATTTAAGTTCAAAAGATTTGCAATGTTTTATCACTTCTCCTTAGTTACCAGACACAGAGAACTGGAAAAATTACACCCCCACTTCCCAGAGTAGTTGCTTTTTCTGCCTCAATCAGAGTAGTTTATTTAAACCTTTCCAAGACCTTTTCCATCAGCTTTGTGCATCTTCTGTTTTCTTACTTAAAGATCAGCAGCAGATGCTCCTGAGGGGTTTTCTTTTAATTTTTTTTCAGGTTCAGCTATGGGTTATGCTAACTGTTGTTCATGCCAAATAGAAGTTGTCAGGTTACAGAAATACGAATTCTCTTCAGCTACATGTCAGACCTTAAGTAAAGGAATATGAAATCTTTTGCAGTCTGAGACTGTTTCCCTTCCTTTGGTTTGTCACCTTGCATTGAGATCCTTGTTTTCTGTAGTATTACCATCTATTGATGGCACTGAAACCTCGCCAATTGTGAGGTAAGACCTTCCATCTCTGAGGAACAGTGTGAACCTTTTTCAAAGGAACTCCTCTTTTTAGTCAACAGACATGATGTGGAAATGCTGTAATTAGAAGCTGAAACCTGTATGAACAAAAGTGGCTACTTTTTTGAGACTCAGGTGGGTGCATCACCTTTTTTCCACTGTGGCAATTTTTCTGCAGCAGTATCCAGTAGACAAGGAAAGATCACCAGCTTAGGTGATGACCCAGCTAACACACAACTAATGTGCTTTATAAGGTGTTAGATATGTAGCATGCATAATTTGTGTGTCTGTTCTGTGAAATCGAACATTATTCCATAGGTCTTTTTATTAAGGTTACACTTATTACAGATGTAGCACAGGCAGAAGTACAGTCAGAAATTAATAAAGCCCCTTAGGTCTGTTTTTCTCACACTTCATGTCTCTCTGCCTTCTACTTAAGCAGGTGAGAAGATAGTTTCTCTAGTGCTCTTTTACAGTTACTTCGTATTTTTTAAGGAACCAATTACTTTTCTGGTTTTTGAAAGCAAACTTTCACGTCCAACCCACAAAGACAGATAGCAAGATAAATTCTTAACTATGCTATCTGCCATTAGGCTTCAGTCCATTCTTTCACAGTATAGAAGAAATTAAATAAAGTGAAAAATCAGTTTTTTTGGGTCAGTTTTTGAACTGGAGGCTTAAAATCCTTGAATGCTTAATGAACTTGTCTCAGAGCTTACCTGTAGTATCTTTTTGAAGTTCTGCGTTGCATGGAAATACCTGCTTATCACAATTATGCTAAGATAGTTTTCTCTACCTGTTCAAACTACAGGTGCCTTAAGGGGATACAAGGGAAAAATGCGTAGTATTTCATGGGATTCAAATTGTATCCTGATAAATCTGATGGAGTTTCTTTATAACTGCTTGTTTGAGCCTACTGATTGGTAAAATATCTGTCAAGCAAATGAGTGAGCTTAGTGCTTTGGTCTCACAATATGTTGACTATGAGTGTACTCTCATCATAACACTCCAGCTGAGTTTCTTTTCTAAACTTGGAGTCTCTGCTTCTTACTTTTCAGTCTTCTTTTCCCACATTTGGCTTATATCCTTCAGAGAAACCATTATTCCCCATTTCATATGTGAAATGCACATATGCTTTCTAGTTGGCAGAAGTGAAAGTCCTCTAGTAACTACTAGACAGCTGTTAGATTTTTTTTTTTTTTGAGAGAGATGACAGTGATGTTTAATTAGCAAGTTATCTTAAGTTACTATTTTAGTAACTCTTAAACTGGAGTGTTGCTTGATTTTGCTAGAAAAGCAATGCCTTACAACTTGTGGACACACTATTTCAGTACTGGTCAGCTCTTTCAGAGAAATACTGTAACAGTTTTTACACTTAGATATCTGCAGTGGCTGGTAATCTTTGAATTTTGTGTTACTCTGGGGTACTGCGTCCTCAGTCTGTAGTGTGCCAAGGCTCCTGATAGTGGGCATGCTTATGACACTGAACAATCCACAGAGGATGGCAAAGACAGTACTTCCCAATAACTTGCTTTTCTTGGAACCTACTCCCACCCTAATCCCCTGTCCCTTTTCCCGGATGCATATTTATCTAAGTAGAATTAAAATATATGTCATGAGAGAGTTAAAGTAATTTGGGTTTGCTTTCTTGTGTAGTGAAGAGGGTAGCTCTCTTGTATAAACTCAGGGTCACCTTGTTCTGGGCACATCTGCTCAAATGTGTTTGAGTGCCAGGTCTATGAAGGGGATGTAAATAGGCAGTTTCTGTACTTGGATAAAAGTCAAACTTCTAGCAACTCTTCTTGTAATGCTTCTAGATGACTTGCAAGTTCAGCTTGAAAATGTAAGATTCCTGGAAATAATTTTTTTCAACTGTATAATAGATCTCATTTAAATCATGATTAAAAAAGAAAAAAACTGAAGAGCATGAGTTTCTGAGTACAGGAAGGTAGTCTCTTCTCCAGGTAATGCTCTCAGGACAAATATATTATTGTGGAGAAACACTGTATTTGAATTTCTAAAAGTTATGTAGAAGACTTGAAGACTTAGTAGGAAACATTTAGCATTGTATGTTTGGTATGGTTAGAGGCTTTTACTGAAATCCATTAGTGACTTAAAATTGTGCAAATTGTTTTTCCTGAGTGTTATGTCATTTGCTTCTCTGGGAAGAAAAACACACAGAGGAAACTTGAGTCTGTAATATTTTAAAAATACAGTGAGTACAGTTCTGCTATAATTATTAACAGTGGATTCCTTTTTCCTGTTGCTGCATTATTCTGGTTTCTCTCTAGAGGGCATTCTTCTACCATGTATCCTATTTATTTGAGCAGTTTTGTCTCTAATTTTTTTTCTCTAGGTATACCTGTAAATTATCAGGATGTAGCATCTATTGATCCAGAGTATGCAAAGAACTTGCAATGGATTTTAGATAATGATATCAGTGATCTGGGTTTAGAGCTGACCTTCTCTGTTGAGACTGATGTGTTTGGAGCAATGGAAGAAGTGCCATTGAAGCCTGGGGGTGCAAGTATACTCGTTACACAGGAAAACAAGGTGAGTATTCAGGTTTATTCAGAAGTTGATAGTATAAGAAAAGTAACTGGACTAACTTTCTGAATAACTAGAAGGATAAATGGTATACCCATTTTGAAGGAAATAAAGAAAATTAAAAAGCTGCCAACACTCTTCCCCCTTTTTCTAGTTGAGCATGTTAAACAGAAATAGTGCTTTTTGAAGTCCTTAAAGGAGTTCAGGTTTGAGGTTCTTTCTGACGGAAATGTGGACGGGAAACTTCAAATGAGAGATTTATTCTCAAGGTAACAAATATTCCTGAAGTCACAGGTCTATATACTAGAAAGGTAGAGCAGTAGGAATTGCTAAAAGTAAAATTGTAGTTAATGTTGCAAAGTGTGCTGCCTGCTAGGGCAGTCTGTGGCGCTGGATTGCTCTACATTAATACGCAGATAATGGACAGAGTAAAAGTCTGCAGGAAGCTTTTTCAGACATTTGCAAGTCACTTGGTGCATATGAAAATAATATTCCTTTTAATTTACTAGTAACAGGTTAGAAAGGCCTCAGTTTTGTGCAGCGTGAGTTTAAAAAAAGAAATATGGAAAAACGCAGCCGGATTTTGAAAATAGTATAGAAATTAAGATCATCATCAGTCTAATTGAATTCTGCAGTTACAGACTAAACAGCTTTGAGTAACTGCAGGAGTATCATGGGTAGACTAGCAGGACTGTTGATGCTGATGTCTGCTTTGTGTTTTGATTTTCATTTGTGTTGGGCTGGCCTAAGCCGTTCTGTGTACTCCACGATCGTTTGGCTACACTGGCGGTGTCAGCAGCTGCTGCTCTGGGAAACAGCCGCTTGGTGTCAGCGTTTGTTGCCGTGACATTTCAGTTTGTGTTGAAGCAGTTGGCACTGGATTCTTATATCCTTAATCCTTATTTTCCTTAAGGCAGAGTGTCATTCCAATAACAGGAATACATATTATTAGCCTGATTCTTCAATATTTCCTGCAATACAGTAATTCATGAAAGAAAACAGATGGTGAAACAAGTCTAATTGTGAAGGCAGTGGATGTTCAAATTCTCTTTTGTCCGTTGGAGAAAGCAAGGTTATTGATTCTTGTTTCTGGTCAGTCAGCTTCTCACTATACAAAAAAGATGTATTTGACATAAATTGTTGTTTCACAACAGGTATTTAAAATCTGTTATAAATTAGCATGGAGTTAGAAGTTTGCTGACATGAAGGTACTACCCATTAGTAACTTAAATTGCTCTGTTAACTTTAGATTTGGGGCATGGACTAAAAAGGGTGGTTGGAAATGTGTAGAGCAGATGCCTCCATATTCCATGGAGCCCAGCTGTAACAGGAGGGGATGAGACTTTGTGTAGCATTTGTTTGGAAGGTGGTAAGAAAAAGAAGGCTCTGGCATTAGGTTTGAAACTATTAGTTTTTTATTTTTTTTTTTAATGTGGCACTGTCTCTTGTTCACTGTTGTTGACAGTGGGCAAGTGATTGAAAATTGTAGATCTGTGTTTTAATGGTGCTGGGAGATCTTTTCCAGTTTCTTTCATGTGATGTTGTTTGCAGTACATTTTAGCTTAGCTGTTCTATCATTTTAAATACGAATGCATTCACTTTATAAAAAAATAATCCTTTTTTCTCTGCAAGAGTTATCTTTCTTTTTTTTCTGCCTTTACCCAAGGAATAAAAGATCACTGTTTAAAACTCATTGTATTTGCTATGCCTCTGGGAGAAGAAAATTCAGCTTTCAGAAGAATGTGCTGTGTATGCACACTAGCAGATTAGCTGTTTGAGGGATAGCTTTTTTAAAATGAAGTCGAGTGAATTTTTTTCCTTAAAAAAACCCCAAACAGCAAACCCACAAGAAAGCCCCATCCCAAAACCAAATCAAAACACTAACTACCCTTACCCCTGCACAAACCACTGAGCCAGTCCATCTCACACACTGAAAACTGAAACGGAGTAAATACACCAGTAGTTAAGAGCTATTGTAAAAACTTTTCTTTGAATGAAGGAATTTTCTAACATCAGCTGTATAATAGGTGAATGGTTGTGGGACCATTTGATGCAAATATTCATTTCTTGCCATGTCCGGGTAGGGCCAGCTCAAGTATCAATTGTAGCTGTTATTCAACTGCATTTTGTCATGATAAAGGAGAGACTTCAAACAGAAAAGTCAGGCTGTGTCCAGTGTCAGTACTATGAATTTATCTTTGTTCTTTGCAATGTGTTTTTTTGCAGCTTTCAACGTTTTAGGAAAAAAATAAAATTAGAACTAGTCAAAGTTTAACTGTGTTCTATTAAAGAATGGTGCAAATCTTCACAATTCTATGACTTTGTTCTCCCAGGACTTGTCTGTCTGAGCTTGATGTGCTGTTCAAGAGTAACAGATTATGTGTTTTTTTTCAAGGCAGCTTTGGAATGGAGCTGCTTTCTGAATCTGAACATCATCATAAACATTGGTCCTTTTCTCAAAGTATCTGGGATTGTGAAATTGAGGAAGCATGATCTCTGCTTTATTTACCTCAAAGGAAAATACAGAACAACCCTCACCCAAACTAGATGTTATCATCATATTTGCGGTGCCTGTCTAATGTGTGTTCCATCAAATCTCCCTTCTTAAAAGAAGGCTAGATAGTATGTTTTATGCACTGTGTAGGAATGCGTATATGGATCTGAAATTACGTGTATCTTTCTGTTTTGTAATGTGCTCCTAAGGCTTCCGAGAGGGAATAAAATGTAAATGAAGTGAACAGAGAGAAAAACAAAATTGACCAGTTTTTTTTCCTGATGTATATTATGTAAATTCTGTGCTACAGGTCTTTTATCCTGTGCCAGTGCTGATAGTCAGGATGCTTGGCTGTTCCAGGCTATTTAAAACCTTTCTTCTAGCAGTAACTGCTTTCTCTCATAATTAAAGTGTTCAATGTAGTATTTTTGTAATACAGAAAATAACTAATTGTTTTTCAAATGGATTTTTTAAAACTAAGGTTGTGAATTTTTATTTCTACAACCCTGATTTTTGAATAGCCTATGTAACAGCAGTTTAGGAGATGTAAAACAAGTATTTCTGATCATTGAAGAAGACAGGTGTTAACATTATTTCAAATCCTGATAATGCAAAAGCTTCTGATTTCTTCAGTCGGTATCCAGAGACTGGCTTTTGTCTAGTACAGTTAATCTCTTTTGGCTACCCCTCACTCCTTAGTGGGGGTGTCTTCATCTCCACTGATAGTAAAAGCAACCCGTGGAGATTTCTAGATTGAAACTAGATTTTTTTGAACAATTCTGCAGTGGAAGGTATGATAAGGTTATGTTATTCAGAGCATTTAACAAATCAATTGTCTTTTCTCTCTAATAAAGTGGTAGTAATGCATTTAAAAATACCTTCCAACTGCAAAGCAAATGACAGCCCTTCTGTGCATTTATAAGGAGCTGCCTTTGAAAAATACCTGTCGGTTTTGTAATATTTTTTTACTTCATTCTATTTTTCTGAAGAGCAGAAATGAAAATAAAAAAAAAAAAGCTTGGTTGCATTTGTTCAGGTTCAGAACCTAAAAGTTCAGTTGAGGTTTTTTAAAATTAAAAATCAAAGTAATATTTTTGTGAGATTATTATCTTGAAGGAAGTTGATAGTCGGTTTAATTGGGAGATACGTTTCATTATTTTCTTACTAAAAGCATGATTAGGAAGTCAAAGCATTTCTTTGAACAGAGCATAAATGATCTAGGAATAAATTTTGTATTCAAGTAGAAAACTTTTTTCTTAAGTAAAGAAATTTTATTAGACTTGTGTACTTTTGTCAGAGTAAATGACACATATTTATAGAGCTTTAATGTAGGTACTTTTGCCTGTCTCTTTCTAAAAACCTTCCTCCATTAACGCCTCCTAGGCTTTTGTGTTGTCGACAAAAGGGAAGTTCTGGTAGAATCCTTTTGTAGCTGGCATCTTTTAAAGGGGACAGAGTCCCCAGATCTCTAAAGCATGGTATGGTCTATTGCTATGTCTATAGTAAAAAATATTTTCTGGTGTTTTTCGTTTTTAAAAACTAAGGAGATTTTCAAGGCTTTCTTTAAAAAAATTTGAAATTCTTACTAGGACAACAAAGCTTGCAGGGGTAAATAGTATATTCTGTTAGACTTCCAGAGATGGGGGAAAGCAAGGAAGCTTTTTGGCTCACAAATATTCCTTCAGAAGTTTACACTTTTTCCTGAGTTATGTCAGTTTGCTTAACAGAATATTCTTCTTTACAAACCTTGACGTGTTTATGTCCTTAATTGAGCACAGTGGTGGTTGTATTAGGTGGCAGGTGTGACAAATTAAGTTTTATTCACTTCCTTTATCTTGGTCAGTCACCCTTTTTTGACAGAGTTATGTAAAAATTTAAACTCTTCTATGTGAAATTGTCTTTGAAGGAGGGAAGGGGAAATAGTAGAAGTGGCTCAGAACATGGAGGAGTCCTCTGAATTATTTGAGTTGTGCATAGGGTCTCTTACTATCTTGCAGCAGATTAGATTTGTAATGTATGGAGGACTGCATTTGTGTGAATGAGTTTGTACAAGCTCAATGAGTTGTGAATGAGTTTGTTTTTGCTGTGGTATATCTTAATGTCATTTTCTACATTGCAGGCTGAGTATGTCCAGCTTGTGACAGAACTTAGAATGACAAGAGCCATTCAGCCTCAGATAAATGCCTTTTTGCAAGGCTTCCATATGTTCATTCCACCATCTTTGATCCAACTTTTTGATGAATATGAACTGGTAAGCAGAGAGACCTATATATCTTTAAATGGTTTGTTCAGCATGCTTCATCTGCAGTGTAATAATGTAGAACTAAAGCTCAGTAATCACAAAGTAAACATTTCGTAGCTTTCAGTTTGGTTTTGCTTGCTGGGCATCTATCAGTGAGAGGATCTCATGTATATTCCTGCTTTTTCTAATTACTCAGAATTACCATCTTCTTGGAATGGGATAACTTCACTTGTCAGTGGTAAATGCCTTGAATTTGTGATTTCAGTATGAATCAGGATGTTATTGACTTTAAGCCTTATATTTTCCTTGAGGACAGAAGTCCTTTAAAAGTAAGGAGATGCTGTGTATTGTCTTTACTTTTTCTGAGTCACACAATCAAACTTCATTAAGTTTTTGTTGGTGGTTTGATTATCTGTAATCAATGCGTCTCAAGTCATGCCAAAACTCAGAACTTTTTTCTTTCAGGTTCTTTGGCAGTAATTTTTTCTTCTGCATACTGAAAGTAAGCAGAACATGTGAAATTACTTGAGTTCAAGAATCTTCATGTATTAAAATTTAGTCATAGGTTTCATAAGGTTGCAACTAAAAAGAAAAAGCACTGTAATTTTTCTACCTCTTAAAGCACTTCTTTTTAAAGAGCATAAACTCATGAAATTAATGGTTAATTGGGAGGACTAATTGCCATCTGTGTGCTTCTTCTGAAGGAGCTTTTACTGTCTGGTATGCCAGAAATTGATGTGAATGACTGGTTGAAAAATACAGAATACACCAGCGGCTATGAGAGAGGAGACCAAGTTATTCAGGTGAATTTGTGTTGTGTTTTTNCATTCAGTCCCACTTAAATATTAACTTTTTTTTTTTTTTTTTTAAATAATGTAGACTATTTATTTTAATCTAAGAAAGATAATTTTGTTGCTATTGTCCTTATCTCTGGGTGTTTATGGAAGCTTGTTTTGGCTGAAATTTGTGGAATTTTTTAAATATTCCTACATTAAATAATTATGTATGAATTTCGTATGAAAATTTCCATAAGTTAAGTAATAGACTGACAAATATTCCATTTATTGCTTTACCATTATATTTTGAAGTACAGCAAGTGTTTAATGGGAAATCCAAACTAACTTATTTTTCATCTAGTGGTTCTGGGATGTGGTGGAAGAACTAACTCAAGAAGAGAGAGTATTACTATTACAGTTTGTTACTGGCAGGTGAGAGACTCTTCTGTAAGAACAAATATATTGTTTAGATACTCTGAAATAAGTCAAGAGATTTGAGATTACCGTAAAAGACTTACCTTGCTAGAAACTGTTATGCGTACTTTGGTGTTCTGTATGTTTATCAAAGTAGACAAAGTGTGTGTTAATAGTTTTGCTGCCTATGTTACCAGAAAAATGATTGATTACATATTTATTATACTTGACTGCCTTGTGAGAGCCTTTTGTTGCTGTCCAGGCAATTTTTAACAAGGGTATAGTGAATTTAACTGTGCTTTATGTTCTTCTTCCTGTTGCATATTTATGTGACTCTGGACTTCTCCAGTAATCAATAGAGTCTGTAATATATGAGATACCTAGTTATCACTTCAGGTAGTGTAAACAGAACATCCTTCTCCTAAAGCTGAGTTGAATTTAACATCAGTGCAGTGTGTCAAGATAAGTGAGGATGTAACCTTATGCAAGACTATTTGCCTTATGTAGGTTTTTTGTCCTAAATTCTGTTTGTTCTTCAGGAAAACTACTTTTATTTCCCTTACTGTTCAGGGACAGTGAGGGAAGGTTTTCAGCAGTAAATGCCCCTGTGGGCTGGGTGAGTTACTGAGCTTGTGTGTACAGACATTTCACAAAGTGGATCCCTAGACGTACATGTGGCACCTGAGCTGTGCAATGCAGTCTTTTTCTGATGGCAGGGAGAGGTCACACCATCTTCTTACTTTGTTGTTTGATTCATATTCTGGGATTAGTGGAGTAGCTGACCTTTTGTGTATAAGTTTTGTGGTTAAGCAAAGATAAAATACAAATTAGGATCGTCATAACTTTTATATTAAAGAATTTCACAGTCACAGATGTATTATCAAATAGTATAGTCTTCAAATTCTATTAGTTTCACTTAATTTATTATGAGTTTCCGTGTTTTTAGGAATCATACACTATTTAAGAAGCTAGCTCTGTGCACACTTTTTCTTTTGGTTCTCTGAAGAAATGATTCTTGCAGTTCTAACTGCACATGTGTTGTGTGCCAACTGCTGATGTTTCATTTTTAGTAGATGAGTCCATTTCTAAATCTAGACAGCAAATAAAGATCTTTAACATGTAAGGTCATGTTTCAAATGTTTCCTAAAACATTGCAAATGGTACTGAAGTGGCATTCACTATTTTCATGGCATTTGGGATAATATACTGGATTCTAAGGGACACTTTCTATCAAGTAAACAATTGCACTGTTTGATTCATGTGTTTCAGCAGCATTTGTTTTGGTCACAAATCTCCTACTGTCATCTTCTTGCCCATTTTGTTAGTAGGAATGAAATTTTTGGTGTGGTTTGTAAGAACTCTGGGCTGGAATTGAAAAACAATTTACCTTTTCCTGTGTCAGCTAGTAGGAACCCTTTATGTTTTTGTTTTTGTTTTGTTTTTTTTTTTCAATGATTGAAATGCAATAGGTTTATTCTTCCATAAAAATTTAACTTTTCAAAGTTACCTCTAATAGTGATATGCACCCAGTATTTTTGCACTTAAACCCCCAGACAATCCTACTTTCTGGACACAGAAGATTTAGATGCTCACTTATCTGTGAAGTCTAGTATGGGCCAGTACCTTAAAAAAATTTCCCACTAAAAGTGTACCTGATTTCAAACTGTGAAGTATTTCTAGCCTCGCATTTCCTTCCTGAAGAATTTGTTTCTATGTAGTGGTTGGCAGGCTCAGATTCAAAATCTTCTTTGTTTGTTTCCATTTCCCTTTAATCTCTTCTTCACTTTCACTTACTTGATTTTCTGTGTGTGTGTGAAGTGGAACTGTTCTTTATTTCCAGTCAAAGACTATGAAATTAATCTAGTGAATTAAGTAAAATAATTACATTTATGATTGTGATTTTCTTCAGTGTTTCTCTAACATCTCTATTTCTTGAACTTTGCCTTTTGTCTTCTCTCCCCATTCTTACATCATGTTCTCTTCAATGTAATGAAGTCTTGCATTGGTAATTTCAGTGGAGATGCCAGTTGCATTTGTCATTAATACAAATTTTGAGATGTCTTTGAACAGTAAAGTAATTGTTGTGGGCAAAGTTTAAGTGCATTTGGTAGTCTTAGCACACTAATGAAAAGACCTAAATATTTTTGTGCCTCATGTTGGGGATCAGAAAGTTTACTTATGCACCACTTCCTCTATCTCAGCTGACAACTGCTTGAGATGTTTTTTTTTTTTTTTCTCCTCCTTTTTGATCTGTTTGGTATTTATAATAGTATTTGACTAAATTATTCTTGTCTATTGTCAACTTTTGATGAGGTTTTTAGTGAGCACAGTTTGAGGGAAGTGTTGACAGTTTGGTAAATTCTACTTTGTTGATATTCTATGGGTATAAATATTGCTGTGTAATTTCTTTGGGGACTGTAGTTTTTGTTGAGCAATAAGCAATGTGCTTACAATATTTTAAGGGAAATTCAGCATAGTGTTAAATATGAAACATATATTTGCCTACTGTTATAACAAGTGCAACAAAACATAAGGAAATCAGCTTAAAGTACCTCTTCTGCAGTGTTTCCATTTCAAGTAAATTTATGCAAAACCTGTCAGTGGAAAAATAGGTAGAAAAGTTAGGATTCAGATATAAACTTAAACATTTTAAATATTGAAATTTTCAAAGCTATGAAATTATATTGTTGCTCTTGCTCAAAACTATTTGCACATGCAGTAGAAGAGGTAAGATACTGTGATACTTTTTGCATGTATTTTGAGGTTTTCTTTGCTGTATTGGCAGTGTTTTGTTTGGAGAGAAAACTCATTTCTTGGAGGCGTAAGTTGGCAGCCATCTGTTACTTTTAAATGTTCAAAGCCCTGATCATATTATACAATTTTGACCTGTTTTATGAAAAGTATTATAATAAGTTACATTGCAAAAACTTTAGCAAATGATGGACTGAATGAGAAACTTTCAGCAGTTAGGTCTGTGTTTCAGTTTTGAACATGGAATGTTAAAAGGGAGAAAAAAGTCACTGCAGAGGAGGCAACACTCTATTGGAATGTGAGCCAAAACTACAGTGTAACAGTGTGGCTGTAAAATCTTTACAACCCTTCTGAACTGTTGCTGTGAGCACAATTCCATTTGTGTCAAGTATAATATGCTGCAAATGATCATCACTTCTCTCCATACTGGTTGTCACGTATACCAGTGTTAAAACTATATACCCTACATTGCTGTTACTAAGCTAGGTGATACCTTTAACAACTAGTTATAGTATCTAACATATAAATTTGTATGTTTAAGGAGTATTACTGTGAGTTGTGTCCTAGCCTCTCCACATTTAGCAGTAGCAACCTTTACTCTTTTACATTTTTGCCAAGTAGTTTTACTGTGAGTGAAAACATGACTTCTTTTCTTCCTCCAGTTTTTGCAGTCACTTGATTTAGTGAATGGAGGAACATTGTTTTTAATATAGGTACCTCTAATCTAGAATTGCAACAGCTGTTACATATTTTATGGAAGGTTAATTTTGTTTTATCAGATTCTTTCTTTGATAGCAACAAAGTCACAGATGAGCTGAGCTGGAAGGGACTTCTGAAGATTAAGATTTTCACAGAATGTTCTGAGTTGGAAGGGACCCATAAGGATCACCAAGTCCAGCTCTCAAGTGAATGGCCTATACTGGAATCAAATCCATCACTTTAATGTTACTGGCATAATTCTTTAGCCAGCTGAGGTAATCTCAGATTGTCTGGTCCAACACCATGTTCAGAGCAGGGTCAGGTGGAGCTGGATACTCAAAACTTTGTCCAGACAAGTTTTGACTATCTCCAGGAGTGCTGACCCCTCAGCTTCTCTAAGCAACTTGTGCGAGTGTTTGATTACCTCACAGTAAAAAAAGTTTTTATGTTTAAATGGAAATTTTCTGGACTTCAATTTGTGCCCATTGCCTCTTTTTATGTAACTGGGGCCACTGGGTGCTTCATGTAATTGATTCCTTCCTTCAGGTATTTATACACATTGATCAGCATCTTCTCAGAGTTCCCCTGAGTCTTCTCCAGGCTGAACAGTCACAGCTCACTGTCCTTTTGTGTCAGTGCTCCAGTCTTATGGTCTTCATAGCCATTTGTTCAACTTGCTGCATGATGTCACTCTCCCTCTTGCAGTGGAGGGCTTGGAGCTGGACTCCAAATGTTTCTCCCCAAGTACACAGAAAGGATCGCAACCACTTGTCCTGCTGGTGACATTGTTCCCAATGCATTCAGGTTCTCTCCTTTCATTATAGTGGTTCTTTTTGGAAGTGTGTTTTTTGTTTGTTTGTTTGGGTTTTGTTTGTCTGTTTTTGTTTTGGGTTTTGTTTGTTTGTTTTGGGTTTTGGGGGGTTTTTGTTGTTTATTTTGGTTTGGGTGTTTTTTTGTTTGTTTATTTTGATTTGGGGGTTTTTTAGGGTGTGCAGGCATGCCCTTGTAGTGCAACATGCCTTGTAGTGCATACCACCTTAAATTGATGTATGAAAATATCTGAATTTTATTCTATTTGTTAGTTTAAAATTATAGAGAGAGACTCTGAACAATCCAGGGCTATTGTCCATTTACACTGTGAGTAATCTTTGAATAATATATTGGTAAATGGAAAATTATTTAGTAATATGATAAAGTGAGAATGCATTCCTGAAGATGCTAGTGATTTTTTTTTTTAAAGTGCGTTCTGATTTTCCCATTGTTTGTCACTGGGGAATATTGTTACTGATGTAGTAGTTTTATTAGTTACTCTTAAGTAGTGAATTAATAGACACGTTAAGGACACTTTGGTGTAACTGACACACAAGTAGTAATCAGAGAATAAACTCTTTTATGATGTAGTATTTCTTAAACTGTAAACATAAATAGCTGCATTTGTCTTAACTGGGATAATGCCACACTATAAGCAAGGTATAAAGCTATTAGAAAGTGCTAGAGGAGGGCTATGAAAATGGTGAAGGGCCTTAAGGGGAAGCAATGTGAGATCACTTGATTTGTTCAATCTGTAGAAGAGGAGACTGAGGGGAGACCTCACTGCAGTCTTCAACAACCTCATGAGAGGAAGTGGAGGGGCAGATGCTGATCTCATCTCTGTGATGACCAGGGACAAGGCCCAAGGGAATGACATGGAAGCTGTGTCAGGAAGGTTTAGGCTGGATATTACGGAAAAGTTCTTCACCCAGAGAGTGATTGGACACTAGAACTACTTCCCCAGGGAAGTGGTCACAACACAAAGTGTGACAGAGTTCAAGGAGTGTTTGGACAATACTCTGAGGAACATCCTGTGATCTTTGAAGGGCCAGGAGCTGAACTTTGATGATCCTTGTGAGTCCCCTCCAACTCAGGATATTCTATAATTCTAGGAATATTCTGTTACAAAAAATAAGTCCTTGCAAACATAATTATCTTAAATATAATAAAAAAAATTTCATGCCTAATGTAAGTGAACTAATGTGCTATTTGGTCTTGTCATTAAAAGCATTTAGACAGAATTTTGATACTGGTAAGAAAAGGGGAACCTTGATAAAAGTATTAGTAACTGTCAAATGAAGTAAGAAATATTTTCAGTGTAAAAATTACATTTTTTGCTTTACAGCATTATTGCAGTGGTCTAATTTCTGTGAATTTTCTCAGTTCCAGGGTTCCTCATGGTGGATTTGCCCATATAATGGGTGGCAGTGGATTGCAAAATTTTACAATTGCAGCTGTACCATATACTGCAAATCTTTTGCCAACTTCAAGCACATGGTATGTTAACTAGTCTCACTGGAATACCTTAAAACCAGAGCTTTTTCATGTCAGTCACAGTAAAAGTAGAGTTCTCTTGAGTATTAAAAGGTCCAAAAGAAATTTAGACAGTTTCTGGAGTATTCACTATCCATCATGAAAGTGATGAGTTTTAACCCAGATGATGTTACATTGTTTGCTCATTGTTTATTACTTGATTTTGCCTAATTGAAAGCAGTGAAATTAATAATGGAATGTTAAATTACTGTTTTACAAATTATTGAAGTGGAAAAAACCACTTAATTTCCTGCAATATATTCGAATGCCCAGTGGTACTCTAAGGCAGCACAGATTTTTTTCCATAAATGTGATCTCTTCAGGGCTTTAGATCAGAAGCCTTTACTGTTGAGTTTCCTGCTGAACTGTGATGTGGCTTTTTTTTTTTTTTTTTCTTTCTTTTCAGTATCAACATGCTCAAGTTACCTGAATACCCAAGTAAAGAAATCTTGAAAGACAGGCTTCTTGTGGCATTGCACTGTGGAAGCTATGGTTATACAATGGCATAATGAAGCCTAGGAAACTCATCTCACTGCTAATGTGCAATTTTGAGTGACAGGAGTAATTTGGAAACTGTCAATAGAGAAGCAACTTAGATGCTGCTGCCCATTGACAAGGCTGGGCTTCAGAATTCGCACAGGATCATCAGCTTTCCCTCCATTATTGTGTTGTCAGGGTAGCTTTGATACCATCACAGCAAACTTCTCAGTATGCTGTATTTTCATTTTTTAAAATTACAAATCTGTATGGAAATCAGTTTACATGCTTTTCATTATTACTTCAGTCTGAGAAAGTTTGTTGTAATCTCTTTCCACAGTTTACTTTTGATTTCCAACTATGTGGTTGAATGACATTTGCATTGCAGTTTACTTTGCACTCAGACAGAACACTGCTAATGGGCAGAGTTGTACTTTATGCCTTGTTGCATGTGAAAGTGCCATTTATTTTTGCAAAGACCACTACAGAAAGTTCATTTGGGATATTGTACAGTAAATCAGAGCTGATGTATTTTCCATTTCTTTGCATAGTAAGATAAAGAAAATTTTATAACTTTTTAGTATTGTATATAATATGTAAAGATTAGACTGTTATGATTGGGAAAAATAACAGATTGAGTTTATCTAATTTATATTAGAATTTACACTATATTCTACTAAATATTTAAAGTATTTGTGACTTTATAGTCAACTTGCAGTTTAGAATTTGTAAATGTTATTTAAGATCTATATCCATTGTTTGACTGCCTTTGCTTTCCTTGTCATAACTGTATGTTCAAAAGGTATTATTAAATTTTGGTATTTTAACCAGAATCTGAATATGACAAGTCTGTGTGTTTCTGTGGATGGATTATTCTTTTTTTCCCCCTGGATATTATTAATCTTTATATATCTTGAATTGTCATGGAAGCAGCATTTAAGAAGTCACAGTGTATGGATGGACATAAACAGATGCATAAGGAAGGAAGTTGAGCTTATGAGGTTAATTGACAACAATATAATTGTTATAATGTCATGTCAAAATTTGTGTAGAATTAGAATTTATTACTCAAATAATACACAAAAATACACACCAAGGGTTAATCAGCATGTGTTTTTGGTAAGTAGCTGCATGTGTTGTCTTGATGATACTATGGCATAACTGCTTTTCTAGGGACCCTGAGGTAAGTCTATATTATTGTTTTGATTCAGGCTAGGAGTGTTTTTTTGGTGGTTGATGCATTTTTTTCAGTTGAGAGTGTATTTTTTTCTTTGTAAATTAAGCTGGTCATCCCAGCTTGTCATGCTTTTGCTTCGGAGAATGCAAACTGAAATCTGTCCAGACGAAACTAAACAGAAAAACATGATCCAAAAGTGTACCAGATGCTAGTGGATGAACATCAGATTTATGTCTGCAAGGCTTAAATGATCTGAAGAGCTGATTTGAAGAGTTCGTAAATTAATTCAGACATAGCAAACTCTCGAAAATGTGTCAATTTTAAATTTCAGCTCTGCAGCAGAAACTGTTTCCTACTGATCCATTCATGTTTTCCTGTATTAAGTTCTAGTACATGTGTGGCCTGAGTTCAGCAGCCAGTCTGTCTAGGCTGCTTACTTAGTGCTGGGGTTTTTCAGATTTTACTTATTTTAATCTAAAGCATACATAAGCATACAAGAGAGAAATCCATGGACCATCTGACTCTTTGCGTCTTTCAACAGCAATATTCCTTTGGGCTAAACTTTAGACATGGACTTACTAGTTTTATTTTCTTTCTGATTCTGTTGTGCACATGTGTAAATGTTGGTTTAAATTGTTAGGTGGAGTCTATGGCTGCAGCTTAAGAAGGATACTGGTTTTAGTAAGCAGAAAGAGCCCACTGTTCCGGTAGAGCAGTCCAGTTAAAGCTGGTTACCTGTTGCTTCAGTCAGCAGAGAAATTCTGTTCTTCTATGGCATGCTCTAGGAAGCTTAGGCTGTTTTAGATAGGTTGGATTTTTGAGGTTGTTTGGGGTTTTAGTGTTAAATCCCAGTTATCTTTGATCCTTCAGTTTGTATTTTGCTTTTTTGCACAGCTCGACCATGCTTGGTTCCCTCGTTCTAAAACCTATTTTATTATGTGCCTCGGCAAGGTAGTTTGATAGCAGGACAGTGTTTTAAGCATTACAAGGTATTTGTAGGAACTAGGTAGTTGGCTTTTTTTAATGTGAAACTGGGATTTTTGTCTTTATAAGGTTTTACTGTAAATATGGTTGTTCATTAACTACTATGTAATCTCTGATTTTTTTTTTTTTAATTTTTATTTTTTTTTCCCATTTCACTTGTTTATAGTACTATACAGCAGTTTGCAAGAAGTCAAAACCTTGCATTCTCCTCCTGCATGGTGTTGAGTAAGGGTATGATAAGGGAGAAAGAAGGGAAAAAAATTGTTTGTTTGTTTTTCTGTAGTATCCTGTAGATGGCATAGGTATCAACAAACTGAATATGGTCTCAAACAGTATGTCTAAAATGCTTGGAAGCTGGTTTTGAAATGTAACAGAGCATAGTTCCAATGTGCTCAAGTTTGCTATGGCTGGGAGATCTGTCATAGAAACAGCCTCACAAATGGTGAAGCAGATTACTCTGTGCCAATGTTAGTCTTGTCCTCTGTGAAGTATCTTGTACTATTTCTTATAATGTTTGTACTGCTTACCCCCATAATGGATCAGAATGAAATCCTTTTAAAATCCTTCTGTAATAAAATAGCGTGATGAAATTATGTAGAAAATGGGAATAGGGGTCTTGATACTGAAGTTTTAGTATAACATCAACCTTATTTGAACAATTTTTTTTTTTCTGCTGAAACTCTTGAACAATGCTGTTGGCTGTAGCTGACCATGTGAAGTTGGCATAAGTTAATTACTGCATTGAAACAGTGTTTTTAGGACACCTGTGCCCTATTAGCAACAGAGTATGAAAAGCCTGTTGCGAAACTGTACCTTAATACAGCTTATAGTTCAGAATGATTAATTGGTTTGTATTTGTTCTCTCCCACTGTGCCAGAACAAGGCAGAGTGAATGTTTTGTCTCCGAAAGAACAGAACAGATGTCTTGTCAGATCATAGATCATGAGTGCTCATTAACTTTTATTATCTTTATGAAATGTTAGATAGCAAAGCCTAGTTTTTGATGCTTGAAAATGTGTTGTGCATCTAATGTTGCAAAACCATTAAAACCATAAACTGTGAAATGTAGCTTAATGACTTCTACTGTATGTTCCATAGTGAAATAAGACTGAAAATGAAATGGGAGAAAAGGTGGTTGGCCAGGTTTTTCCAGAGACTTGCAGACTTCCCCATGTACAGTAGAGAAAAACACTAGGATCACCTCTGTTTTGAAATCATGTGAACTCTCTATTTAGGAAAACTCAAATTTATAATTTTAGTTTATTTGGACAGTTATTCAAGTCAAATGAGCTGATTCACCTCTGCAAGTACAGCCCAAGTAGTGTCTCAGAAGCCTTCCACTTCCAGACCTGAGCAGGAGCTCTTTTCATGATGTCCAACCTGGATGCATGGGATGTAGACCAGTGAAAGAGGAGAATATTGCTCAGACTGTTTTTCTAAACCGTATTTGTCACTCACAAAGGCAGACATGCAATGCTCTGTGTAGGTGTTCTTCCAAGTCTTAATGTGTATTACTTACTGGGTTTCTAGTAATACTCTGTGATGGTGCACAGGAGTCAGATGCAAAAATTGAACCAAATGACTTGAAATTCTTGCAGGAAACATAGTGGGTTGACTTTTGACTCTGGAAGAAAGCAATCTTTGCAGTTCTCCCTGAACACAAGAGCATCCAGTAACCATTCCAAAGAGTGTTTAAGAATATTACTAAAATACTAAAAGATACTGAAAAAATAGCATATTTTATTTTCTAATACAACATTTGTCCTGATACTTTCAAAAAGTCCAGTGAATTTACACTGGAGTTTTTTGGTTTTGGCACCTTTATAAAGCAGGAAGACAGCTGTGATAGCAAAGCTTATCTTAAACTTAGCTTATTCTTCTTGTAACGTCACTGCAGTCTCCAGAGTGTAGACAATCTGTACCTTAAATGGCTTATCTGTAAAAATAATGGTGTTTTCCCAAGTTGCTATTTTTGCTTCTATATCTTAGCTTCTAGGAAGTGGTTTTTATCTGGGGAAAGGAAAGGCAGAAGAGGAGGCTTCCTGGCCTGATGATGAGGGAAGAAGAGGAGAAAGGTCAGATCAAATATGGTAATGCTGGTAGTTTAAGAAAGCAGTCTTCCTTAAAGGAAAGTCTTCCCCACTTTGAGATTAGGTCTCTCACTCTTCCTTTAAATAAGTGAGCATGAGCATGCATGGTCTGTTCTTCTGGACCTTTTTGGAAATGGACTGGGGAGCTTTGAAGGTCTTTTGGTGATGTTGATCCCTCTCTCCTACTAGTCTTTCCTACTCCTTGACTCCTGTAGTTCTGTGTTGTGCAGTCTCCAAGGACCAGAACAGAGAAGTTGGCCCCAGAAAGGTGCTGCCCTCTGTCCCTAAGGCCTTCCTTTCCAGCCACATCCTGCCTGCTTGTCTGGCCATTGGTGTTTGAGGCATAGCAATGCATTAACTCCTTACTGCTTGGGCTTGTACAATTGCCACCAAAAGCATCTGGAATGTGATGCAGCTATTGAAGAGAGGAGCACAAGAAGGCATTTTCAGTTTTTCAGGTTTTGAAAGCTAGTTTCTTGATAGCTTCCATGCTATATTTTATTTAAGATATAACAATAAGGCAACAATATATATTAAATATACAATTTACATAAACCCAAAACACTTCAAAATATATATATTTGTATATATATACAGTAAATTTTTTATATATATATATATTTGTATATATATACAGTAAAATCCTACATGCCAGAGTGTTTTAGTCTGTGGAGATTTTGTTTTCCTTTTTTTATTGCTACTAACTGGATGATTGGGTTTTTTTATACATTAAATAAAAGGCGTTCAATTTTAGGCCTGTAGCTGGGAAATTTGCATATATGTTTGTGTTTTCCTTGCCTTCATTTTGAAACAGTTGATGAGGTTTTCACTTAGGCTGTTGAAATTTCTGTATGCAACTGTGACAGAATTTTTGGCATGTCCATAGAAGAGCATTTGTCCAGTTAAGAAATAAAATCAGTCAACTACTAAACTGATGCTAAGAACCAAAGCTTTAAATCAACTAGATTAAACCTCCTCAGGGATTCTTGAGTTGTAAAGATAAGTGCTTTCCAAGTCAGAACATCTGTTTTTATCCAGACTTGCTATAGATAATCGTACAACTGATAGACCAGAGACTGTGATACATGTCTTATAGACATGCTCGTCAATTCAACAACTCTTTTACACTCTAAGGACAGTAACAGAGTTAATATACTTCTGTGGGACTAGCTGTTGTTTAGAGGCAGTAGGAATCAAACTGCGTAAGGAAACCTAGTGTAAGGTTACTGGCTTACTCTTAGGTTGTTAACTCTAGGGTTAACCTAAAGTTGCTGGCTAGTTTAATTTGAAAATAGCTTTATACAGTTAGGTAGATTGAAACATTCTAGTTTTGTGTATGAAACAGTATTTCTTATTTCAGTTTTTAAAATCTGCATGTAATTTGAACTAATATATTAATAAGCACTGAATTAAGATAGAACGAACCTTTGATTTGGGTTTAAAAGTGGCATTATTGCAGGTCTTAGCATACATGGCATGTCATCTAGTTGGAGCATGTTATTTTTAAAATGCTCACTTAATATGCTTCAAATGCTACAAATAGGCTCAGAACACCAACGAGAAGAGCTGCAATGACCTAATGAAATATTTCTCCTGAAATCAGTGTCATTTTTGTGTCAATCAGTGTAAAATGTCTCTCATCAGAAACATTTTGGTGTCCGTATATTGATACATTTTCTCTTACAACAGAAACCTCCCAGTTTCTTACCCAGATTTTTCCTGATCTTTTTCTCTGAAGGTAACATATAACCACTGATAGGAATAGCAAATAATATCCCTATATATGCAAGTTTTTTTCCATGAGAAACTGTTAAAAAAAAAAAAAAAAGGCGCTAATCTGATTAGAGATTGGTTAATGCTGAAAGGTGTAGAAATTGAGCAGAAGTGCAAACACTATGAAGGCTTGTGTCCCTGAGCTTGCTGTTTGCAGCTGTATATACTTGCTGCATTAAGTGCTTGTGACATTCTGTGCCAAGAGTTCAACTGTTCAGTTTCATACAGCGCCAAGTGATTCATCGGGATTATTAGTATTCTCCTGAGATAGCTTCACCATAGTGATTGTCTCTGACAGATCAGTTTGCTTAGATTAAAAAGCAATTGTTGCTGTCTAGTCAAATTTATAACCTTTGGTAAAGGGAAACTGAACCCTAGTGCTGTCCAGTATATAAAAACCCCTTAGTCTACAAATTACCTGGATTGGAAAGAAAACTGGATACTTGAAGGGTGATACTAGTTACATGCACACAGGCAAAGATTTCACAGGTATCTAATACACAGCTTGTCTGTGCTTGTAAGTTTATTCTGATGTATTTAGGTGAATCTATAAGCACTGTTTTAGAGGAATTCTTCTAATTGTTGTCTTTGTGGAAATAAAGTGGTGCAACTATTGATTGGTATTTGGATGCCTGTGGATGTTAAGTGCAGTGTGGCTTTTAGGTGTATGTCAGCTAAAGGATGGGACTGTACTACAGGGAATCTAAATGCCCTAATAGATTAGACCTGGTGAGGTGGCCTGCAGACAACTGCTGTGCTTTACCTCTGATTTGTGGCCCATATTAGTAATGCTCTTAGGTGTAAGACCGTAAGCAAGAGAAAAGAGAAAATAAATGGTAGACACAAATACTTCTGAAAGTGAAGAGTATCTTCAGGGAAGAGGTGAGTTGTGTCCTGAGTATAAATGTGGAATAACAGGAGTGTTTCAACAACAGATATGTCATTCAGCTGGCGGATGGAAAAAGTGCCTGAGCCTCCTAGAGATGTAATCCTTTTTTCTTCCTCACCTGGTCTGAAGGCTGCACTGTGCTGTCACTGAGACTAGGAAGACTGGTCCATCTCGACCAGAAGGGTTGCTGGAGAATGGTGGATTTTCTTTATCTGATAATGTTTAATGCCTGCTCAGAATGAGCCTTCTGCTGACCTGTCAGTTTGATATATCTTCCCCCTGCCACCCCCACCATGCCTTAAGGTAGATTTTTTTGGCATGCTGAAGTAAGTTAAGCTTCTGCTGAAAGGGCACCGCTTCAGACTGTATGTGAGAAGAGGCTCCCTTCTGTGCAAGCACAGTGACATGCTTAACTGTTGAAATGTGTCTCTAATTTAAGAAAATTCCAAATATGAACTCCATGAGCAGAACATGAGGAGGTTAAATAACTGGATCAATGCTTTTGGTCCTTAGCTGTTTGGCATTTTTGGCATTTTTAGAAGCACCTTGTTTATGTTGTCTGTTTGATTTGAAAATCATCTGTGTGCCTTTTTGGTACAAAAAAAAATAAAAGTGATCAGTGTTAGTGTTCCTTTCCTTGCTACAATCATTCTCCTGACTTGGAAGTACCTCATACACAAAGGTTGCAAATCTGTTTGAATGAAACTTAGGTAGATGTTCCTTTCTTTGTTTTGGTTGGGAGTCATTGTGGAAGTATTTTATTTTAGCCTCCAGTCTTGACTGGATTGTGGCAATTTAAGAAGCAATTTAAGAACTGTGTTGGAAAGACCAGGCAAACATACTTGCAGTCTTTTCTATGCATTACACTTCCGGTGTATTTGCTGATGATTTCTGGTAATGTTACCAGAGAAATTGACTGAAATAATAGAAACGTATGAGTGAATAACTGTGATAAACTTTAATGTAAAGCTATATATTCTCTAAGGTGCAATAATACTTTTATAAAAATTGTCCAAGTGTCCAGATGCGTGTAATTAGAACTCATAGCTATATGTACTTTGTGTGTGTGTAAATGTCTGAAGAAAAGCTTTTCCGTACTGTCTTTTAGAGAAAAAACATCCCCACCTTTGATAGTGTCTTGCACTGTGGGACTGTTGGTTTTGTTTCCACTTCTGCATCTGTCTTACCTCTAGTACCAAGCTTCTCTGTTACTCAGTCTTGACTGATTTGATGTGAGTTCACCAGGGGCTTTCACTCTGTCATGTATCTTTGTGCTTAACAGACAGCAAAGTTCAATGGACAGGCAGATGACACAGAGACTGCCGAGGCTCACATTTGATGTCTGTGTCTGCCAGAGACCCCCTTTGTAACCTTAGTAAATCTCTTCATGTGTCTGTACATAGGCCCATGCTATTATAGTTAGACTGCAAACTTCTGAAGGAGGGAGACAGCCTTTGTGTCTCCCATAGAGCAGATGAGTTTGGTACGGATATGTGGAAGTATCCAGATGTAGTGTCTGTATTTTTACCCAGGGTTTAATTCTGATCCTTGGAGGCAGTCCTTGAGTGGGGCCTCAGGAGTCTACTTGCTTTTCCATCTTGTCCATCCTGCTGAGCCTTTCTGGCAGCTGGAGCAAACTGGAGCAGATGGCTATCATAAACATGCAGTTAGGAAACCTCTGTATCTTGAAAATGCTGTTGAGAGCTCAACAGCAACAAATTTTGAAAATGGTAACAGAAGGACTTGGGATCAACCAAACACTCTCCAAGGCTTGTTCCTGCTTCAGTGTCTTATCCTACCCCATCACCTCAACTATATACTTGCAACGAGTATGATTTTTAGTTTAATAAAACAAAGCTCAATACCTGTGTTTTAGCAGGTTTCGTCAAACTCCTGAGCTATTTTTATCCAGTAATGCATTGATATTGTGCTTTACAGCCCACTATTACTGTGATTGGTGTAGGAACATGTCTCCTGCTTTTGTAAAAAATTTTCCTGGAGGAGAAAGGTGAGTTGGGTTTTGGTGCTTTCTACAACTTGGAAAGCAGGTTCTGGACAGTGTAAAGACAAGCAAGTGTTGTTTGTGCTGTTTGATTCTGTACTTATTTATAAGATGAACACTTACATACATGAAAAGACTTGAACCTCTGTGTTTGAAGTAGGCAGCACTTAAAGAAAAAAGCAAAACATTTTGGGGAACAACGGTGGAGAGTTCCTTGATTTTCCAGAAATGTGCCAATCTCTTCATGCAGAATGCTATCCTGCAGCCCTACAGAGATGATGCTTTTTTAGAACATACCTTATTTTTCTGTGGCTGTGAAATATCAGATCTTTAAATTTTATGCCATCCTCCCCTTCAGACAAATCAAATTTCACAGCATCAGGAGGGTTTCTGAGCAGTATAGAAGGCAGGATCCAAAGCAGTAAACCAGCAAAAAATCTTCAGGGTCTGAAGGTCTCTAATTTTGAAGGTGATGTATAGCTGTGTGGTGATTTATGCCAAACATCAACTCCTACCAACCCTAAAAGAGGAGTGCCAAGTATTTAAAATGTTTTCATTGATTTTGCTGCCTCAGGATAGCTATTTACTCTGATCCTGGACCATAAAGCTGTGCTAATTCAGTATGTCTGAACCTGCTTAAGTTAGGGAACTTAATTACTATGACATTTTTGTCCTATCCCTGTAGGATATCAGGCCTTAAAACTGTCAAAGACCAGACTAAATATGGGTCATCCTGTTCATCAGACTCATGTAACTTGGTGGGTAAGGGGAAGTTTCTATTCAGAAACCTTTGCTGATCTTTGAGATGTGCTTGGCTTTTAAATTTTGGGTAAAAGCATAATTTTTATCAATGACTTGTTTAAGAAAATTGTCTCTGACTTGTAAATTGATATAAGTTGCTGGAATTGGAAGATCATGTTATATGCCTCTAATGAATAGTATTTCATACAGGGATAAATTAGTCTAAATCCTCTTTCCTCTAATGAACTTAGTATTTATATATTAGCCCTTTCTTCACTGACAGCTGTCTATGGAAGCTGTGGATTTGAACTTTCAGTAAAGTGCTTTGTCATTTCCTCACACTTTTGATTACTGGATTTTCTTTTTATTGCCAAACTGCTGTATTATGTTCTGAGCAGTGACTTGTCTAAATCTTTACTGAATTCAGGTAATACAAATGAGGACCCTTATCTTCAAGGAGTCTTTTACTCTCTTTAGATTCTCTTTCTCCATGTATAAGAGCACCCTGAAATATGAGAGGTAGCATCTGCCCTACATTACATATTTTTACACGTAGTCTTGAGGAGTTCTTAAAATCCTGAATTTTAGAGGAGAATGTGTTTCTCCTTCTGTTGTCCTAAGACCGTATTTTCTCTTTATTACTGTATCTCACTTATGGTAGGAAAAGACTTTGATCAGCAGTCTCCAGGGAGAGCAACAGTGTTTTAAAAAGTAATTTCTTCTATTTATCAGAGAGTACCTCAGGCAAGCTGGGGAAGAAGTTTCCACAGAAATGTGGTGTGCTCAGGCTGCTGAATGCACCATCTACTTATTTCAGAGCTGGGGCTGTGAACATCTCAAATGTGTCAGCAAAACAGCTTTACTTAAAAGATGATAAAATTAATGTCTTGAGGGAATAGCTTGATGGGCAAACAAAGGCACTATAAAAACTATTGAGTTTCCTTAAGGTGCATTGATGGGAACAGGCTGCTTTTATATCTAATTGTTTGCAGAAGCTGCAGGAGAGCTGCTGCAATGCTAACCTGAGGTTTGCCAGCTCTGGGATTTGCTCCCCCTTTCTCCCCAGCCTAGTGGCTGCAGCCTCCCTTCTCTGTTTCTTTTCCTTTACTCTTTTTTTGTCCACCTACTCTAACCTTTCCCTGGTTTTTTATTGAATTAGATCCTTCCGTTTGTCACAAAGAAAGCAGATCAAAAAGCAAGAGCTCTGTTTTGTGGAAACACTTCAGTTATATTTTTTGCTCTGCATCAAATCTTATTTAATTCCTTCCACTAGAAGCAGCCAGTAGTCTGAGAGATATTCTTTACCATATCCTCCTCAGCTGGCTCCTATTGCTTGCTTTGTGTGTGTATGAGACTGCTTTCCCCGGTATATGCATTACACACGTCTCTGCATCAGCCTTGAGAAATGTTTACAATAAACTTTCCTTCTCTACATAGCTTTCACAATTATTTCCAGTTTACATGGTCACCTCTAACTGAAGATCAGCTACGAGGACAGATGCTTTAATGGTTGGGACATTCCAGCAGTGATGAAGGTCATGGTGATGTTGGAGGAGACTCTGAGACGCATGTCATAGTAGAAACAATAATGTTTAAGGCAAGTCAGTTCTGAACAGTTAGTGAAGGTCAGCTAAAATTAAACTTGAGGCAACAGTCACTTATAATGAATCTTGCTCCAGTCTTGCTGTGCGGTTGGTTGTATTCAGTCATTACACCATGTTTCCCAGCTGAACTTAAAAGGTAACACCATCCTTCTCATGCTAGAGCCTCTCCCGAAGAAAAGGCTTTGTGGTAAGGGTTCTGACTTTCATTTTGTGAGAAAAATCTGATTACTACAGAGAGAGAATAAATCTGTAGCAAACACATGTGATTTTCTTTTTCTTTTTTTTNTGTATGAAATTGAATCCATCTTACTCACCTGAACCCTGATCAATTAAGGTAATTGCTTCCTGTTGTACTACCTGGATTTGGGTTTGGCTGCAAATCTGGTGTGGATTGAGTGGTGGTGCCCAGACCACGTGGCTTTGAACACTCTGCTTAATGCAAATCCTTATATGTTGATATGTAACAGTTTTCTGTATTTATGCCTGTGTGACTGTGCAGGTAGTATTTTTGATCTAAGCCCTGACCAGTGCTGTTTGTTGCACTTGGTGAGGTGGTAATGGTTAGCAGTAGATAAGATTCAAGTCTACCTAAGCATTACTGAGGTTGTGGGATTCTTCTCAGAAAGCAAAGGTCATAAAACTTACCAATGCTACAGTTAGATTCCACTTCCTCCTTCCACTACCCACCCTGCAGCTCTATTGCTGGCCATAAAATTAAGTCATTTTGTCACCTGTGCTTATTAATTTTAACTTTACCATAGTAAATTTAATGCAGAGATATTTATTTACTGTAAATTTGTCTCCCAAGAAACAAAGGGGCACTAGCTTTGCAGATTTATGTAAAGGGTATGTTTCTGTTAAAAATACTGGAGGCTCCAGGTTAAGACATCTTGTAGAGTAAATGTGTATACTAAGAATCAGTAAGTGTTTTATTTAGTGCCTGAAGATTGTTTGTCTTAAAAGGATTTTTTTTAAATCTAATTGCTATAAAAAGATATAAAAAAGTTAACCACCTGTTGCTTCACTTCCATTTAAAATCTTGTGCTTAATTTCATCCTTGTAGGTAATCAATTTCTGTTATTGTGCTCTAATTTTGGGGCTTGGAAGAAAGTGGCTTAAAATTATAGCTTTTATTTATTCAATTGTATCATTAGCATCATAGGTTTTACACTCCATATTAGAAGTTTGGAAAATATTTCTTGCTACAATGAAAGAGAACAAAATTCAATTTAGAAATATAATTTCCTACCACTAAGACACTTGAAAATTTGATAGATATTAATAGAGCCTTATGACAGAGACTTGATTTAAAGCAGGAGATTAACACTGCTTTATCGGCCCATACTAAGAGTGAATTAGCTCAAGAAATCTGTTTGAAGTTGCTGAGTTATCTGTTAGAAAAAGGTCTCGGGGTATTTATTTGATCACTGCTGAGTACTTGCTATAGGCTTGTCTATCTGACAACACAGGACTAAACTTCGCACCAACTGTGCTTCTGTATTTCGTATTCCTGGTTATCCCTTGGGAAGCTGGAATGCTTTGGAGGTCAACTATTGGCTTGGGGGATTAGTTCGAATCATGCTAAAATTGACAAATAGAATTAAAGTGATGTTCTGATTTCATTGACAGTGAGGACAGCAAAACCCCCAAACTTAAGTGGTGTTTTTAAATGGAAAGGTTCTGTCCCAACTCTCATTGTAAATCATGTTTTTATCAGCAAAAGAAGCCTCATTTCCTGTCCTAAATACATAAGTGTTTATCTTTGGAACACATTAAAGCTATTCAGAACTTGGGCCTGACAAGTTGATAGATGGACAGATGTACACAACTAGCAGTGGAAACTGGAGTTAATGTGCTGGGGCCACAGCTGACCAGTGGTCCAGGTCGGCATTCCAGCTCTACTTCTGATATATATTATATCAACATCAAATAAGGAAAAAAAAAAAAGTGTATGACAATCCATTTCTGTGATCTGGCGGCTGTGCTCTATACTGAAGATACAGACACCAAACTAACAGGTAGTCCTTAGGATCCTGGATGCTTTGTTTGAAGTAAAGGAGAAATCACACCACGTGCATAAATAAATATAATGTATGTGCCTGTGTGTATGCACAAGATATGCATGTGTGCACACAAATGCTTTTTCCTCCAATAACTTTCAGTTCTCTTGGGAAAATGCCTGAATCAACTGTACTTGTTAGTTCAACTAGTTCAAAATGAGCTCTGCATGATTTTCTAACTTTTAGTTTTTATTTATTCTAGGTTTGTAGCATCCAGGGTTTTATTTCTAAATCTTAGAAATATTTTTGCTATGCTGATTATGTAAATGAGTATGCAGAACTGACCTTCTAACATATAGAATGGGTGATTGTCAAAATGACATGATTTTAACACCAAGCTTGTGGTGACCGCAATATGTAACGGCACATTCTCAAATGCTGCACTGCAGAGGTAAATGCAAATTGTAGCATTTTGCATGCGCTATGTACGCAGTGACAAATGCTTCAAGTGTGCCTTCCTTGCATATCTCAAACACGGTCCTGTTTCTTTGGTATGGAGAATTAACAAGCCTAGTAAGGTGTGTAGATTTTGCTGGTGTGAATAGCTGTGTTTCATAAAACCAGAGGAGTGTATGTGCAGTTGTTTCCTGTACACAGAACTGTGCACCTGTGGACAGAGGGCTAGCATTTACGTACAAACAGTAAAGACTGTTTGTGACAGTCGAACAGGACATGAAAGTCTTCCTAGGGAAGGGGGAAGGGCTTTCTGCTTTCAGTCCTCCCTGGCTGGAGCATCTGGGCTTTGCCCCATGCCTGCAGTATGCTCATCACAAATCATCATAAGTTCTGCTCGTCACAGTGCGGTACCAAACCAATATGATAACCTGCTGCTTGGGGATCAGGACAGTAAGCTGATTAAAAGGGGCTGACTCAGGCAGCAAAAGAAAAAAGCTTAAAAAGGATTGTTGAATGTGAGCAAATGATCACAGACCCGAACAATAAAGGACAGGTACCTGCCAAAATACTATCTTTATTTGTTCTTGCTTTAGGATTTCTCCAGTCTTTGACACTGTTCAACACAGGCTTGAACTCTCTTCATAAGTTCGGTTCAAGCAGGCCACGGTCTCTGAAGATTGCAAGGAGCTGGTGACAGCTGTGTCCATCTTGATAAGGTTGCCACTTCTGTTTCTCTTGATGAGCTCACACCCAGCCAGGCTTTACCCCCATGTAAAGGCCAAACACAAAAAGCTCTGTTATCTTGGGAAAGTTACAGTCAGTGGAGGTGCTACCTTGTGAACTCTCGAGGTTTTCTTTTTGCTTCTCTTCCCTTGTGTGCCATCAAGGAGACAGGTTGCCATCTGGTCCAAAGTCTTTCTAAAGTTCATCGTAGCAATAAATGTCATTCTACAGGAATATAAACAGGCAGTTGCCCTACTGGATTACTGGTGTATTCACACCAGTATGTCTAAAACTTTGTTGGAATCTATTAATCTGAGTAAAATTAAAATGAATATTTTTCTAGCAGAAAGCACCTTAGCAGCAGCACTGGCTCTGATGCTGTTGGGGACACCTCTGACTTGCTATGGTGCTTGCTGAGTAATTTGTTTGGTGTGTAGGCAGGATCAATAAACCATGTGTTTTATACTGGTTTCAAGCTGAACATACAGCTCTATGTGTATGTTCTTTTGTATGGGACCTGTTGTATGGGATGCCACAAGATATGTTTGTGTTTTTTTTTT
>VXAU01002292.1:1974175-1993593 GCA_013399695.1 Formicarius rufipectus
TTTTTTCCCAAGAGTTAACTATTTCTGAGCTATTAAAATACATTTTCCAGAAAGACTGCTGGAAAAGATAATTGAAGATCTGGAGATTTGGCCTTTTTCTTTACAAATGTGTTTTACTAGTCAGCTGACACACTATATTAAAATCTTACAATTTATATGTAATTTAAATTCACTCAACTTCAACTGCTGTTAGAACTCAACAATTTCTAATTTGTTCAATTAAATATTCCTTCTGTAAGGTATGCTTTCCATATGCATGGCACTTGGACACCATGGCCAAAACTTTTCTTGCCTCTAATTAATTCTTGAGGCTTTTAAATACTTTTCCAACACTGAGCATAGAGTTCAAATACTTTCCACTGTTGGGAAGGAGTATCAGATATTGGAAATTTTTTTTCCAGCGTGAGCATGGTCAAACAGTCTGACAAACTGCCCAGAGAGATTCTGGTGTCTCTGTTCTTGCAGCCATTCACAGCTAGACTGGACATGGCTATGACCAACCTTATCTAGTAGATCTACTTTTGAAAGAAGGTCAAACTGCTTAAAATTTTGAGGTTCTTTACAGGCCTACTGGGGTTGAGAAAGACTTAAGTACCTGGGTTACATACCTGACAGTAACATCTGAAATGTGGATTTCCCGCTTTCCAAGTGGCTGTTCTAATTAGTGGAAATGCTGACATTTTCTTAATAAGAAATGTTGGAAAGACATAGCTTTGTTTTCTTACTAGCAAGTTCTGGAGGAGGTGGAAGTGACTGTTTTTGGGGGTTATCTTTCTCTGTGTCCTGTTTCATCTAAAACCAGTTTACTCTTGAACAGGTAAAACAAATAAAACCAGTTAACAGCATTACATAATTTATTCCTTGTTAATATATTTTTGTACAAGAGTGGAAATAAATACTTTTTTGAGTTATTTTCTTCTACAGTCATTCATTTCAGGCATCTTTGACACTAGCCAGAAAAGCAATTCTCACACACAGACAACAACATACAAATAGGACTTGCTTTGTGATTAATGGGTCTGTGATTTTGCTATTTATGTTGAAAACTGCATGAAAGCACCTCTGATAGGATGAAAAAATATTCAAGGTTAAGTGTCATAAGGAGGCATAAGTTTAAGCCATTCTGAATTAATTTGCCTTGGAGAATATGTTTTTCAATAAGAGGTCTAAATCTGCTGTTTCCTGCAGTTGCACAGCCATGTTGCTGTGGTCATCTGACAGAGCAAATTCTACTTTTCTCCTCTGCTAGTTGAAAATATATTCCAGGCAGAACAAGGTGCAGTGAAAATCATCACCCTCTTCCCTCTGTGTTTCTCCTATCCCAAGACAAACTATTCTGGCAAGAACAGTCTCTTCCAGTTCAAGGGCTAAGAAAAGATCCTTGAGCAGGAGGAAGTGGGGAACAGTATTCCAGTGTCTGTCATGGTGCTGGGCAGATGCCTGCTGTACCAGCCCTCCTGGAATACACTTTGTTCCTTAAAGACTAGAAGGATGTGGCAAACTCCAGATTGTTGAAACTTTGCTTGAGAAATATTTTGCAGGCAGTCCTAAGTGTATTTCTGCAGACACTCTCCCATCTGGGATTTGGAAAGGGAAAAAAAAAAAAAAAAGAGAGAGAAAGGAAGAGCTTCAGAACTAGGTAAAGGTGTTTCATACTGTGAGATACTTTCTGAAAAAATTGAGATAAGGACTAGATTTTTGTCACTTACTCTCACTTTTATTTAATCTGAAAACTGAATGGCAGGTACCAAGGTTTGTTTGAGTTTGTGATGCATCCATGAGGTCATCAGACATTCCACTCGAACAGGAGATGCCTATATGAAGCCCAGTGTTTGAGGGAGTTAGAGGATTCTGAAACAGGATGCCTCAAAATGGAATTGTTCACTCAAATGGGGATATTCAAAATTGAGAGTGAAGCTTTTAATTTTAGGGGCAAAGTAATTTCCTTAGGGGTCATGAAGCTAATCTGTACCTTCAGACAAAAGTTCAGAGATCAAAACCTTCTTCCTACTGTAGAAAAGGGACTGTGGTTTAGCACAAGGTGCAGGCTTATGTGAGTCATACTTCAACTATTCCTTTTTTTTTTCTCTCTCTCTTTTTTTTTTTTTTTTTTTTTTTTTTTTTTTTTTTTTTTTGNTTTTTTTTGTACTTAGATCTCTTAGCTGTCTATAAGATTAAGAAAGTTATTGCTAGAGAAATTGGAAACTGGTGGTTGATAAATACTGCTACATCACTCTTCAAAAAACAGTTGAAAAATGTTACAACCGCATGTGAAATTTTGCTTCCACACCCCACCCCCCACCACCGATTTAATAGCAACATTTTAAACTACATTGTCCCACACAGGGGACTGCTAAATAAACCAGAACTGACACATGATAGATGTAAAGCTGTGGTTACAGCTCCAGAAATCAATGAATTGCATGTTTCACATGTGGAAGGGCAGTCATGCTGTTGCTACTTGCGGAGTGATAAACATAATTCAATCTATGAGCAGTAAAACAAGAGTGTAACTTGCTAAGCAAATGCTTGTCTCCAAGAGGAAAGAAAAGTTTGTGACAAACTATACTGCTCTGCTGTGAAACCTCCTGCAAAATGATTAGTTTTGCAAGGAATGCTTAGTTTCCCCTAAGCTTTGCAAGGAATATGAGAGAGAGTCATGCTAGTATTTAAGTCAATAACCCGGGAAGTGTTTCTCTAATAAATGTGGTTCAGTACCTGTGAGTATTGGTAATCAATCTCAGGCACAGGAGCACCCAGCAAAATGTCACTTTGAGAGATACTAGAACAGGAAAGATAATAATGCAGTAGATGAAGGCCATTATTTATGGCACTATGAATGCAAAGATGGACCTTTCGAATAACCCTCCTACAACTCAGCAAGTTAGAGTGCATGTTTCAAAAGCTGCTCTGTAGCAAATGACTAAATAAACTCTAGAATTAAGGGGAAAATACAGGTTAAAATATATTTCAGGGACTGGAAATGAAGGTGACACGCCTCAGTTCTTGCAGGTCACCCTGATTTTGACAAGTGTTTGGTGGGCTGCTAGTTATAGTTGGTTTCTGGTAAAGAACATGAGCAGTTTCCTGCCAAACCTGCCTCATTTTTGTTTTAATTTCATTCTGAATTCATGTTTAATAAAGGATTTTTTTTTTCAGAGCAATTCAAGGAAATTCAGGCAGTGTCACAATTCACTGAGCTTGTGCTAGGACACTGCAGTGTTTCTGTAAGATTCAAAGAGATAATTTTCTGTGTTAAGTTGCTGTTAAACAAGCCAACCCTAGCTGTCAGCTCTTCCACAGCAAGACCTTATCAGAGGGTTGCTGTCAATAGGCCAGCAGACCATACAGTTATTGAATGGGCATGCAGAAATTGACAAATTCCTTGTGTAGTTCTACCATATGGAGGGTTTAATAACAGCAATGTCTCAAAGTGCATGGAAGTGCCCCAGGAAAAGTCTAACCCTTCTGCCCCATGAGAAGAGGCTTGAGAGGATTGTTTCAGCAACTGATTTTCTCACAAGTTAGGGTAACGACATGAGGTATATCCATTTTGAAAAAAAAAGAAAGTCAGAGGTGTTTAATTTGGAAATACAGGTTTTCTGGCTTTTGTATTTCAGTTGATAAGCCTTCCTATCCATACAGCTTTTTTCTAGACCCTACTTTTATGCAGCGTAAATGCACAGATAGATCCCTGCTTGCATCACGTAGACTCCTCTTTACAGTTTGTAGAATTTACTCCAAATTTAACATTATTTTGATAGATTGAAAGGCAGATGTAATATGAAACAAACCTTGCAACTGAACTGAAAAACAGCTTGTTAGTTTGTTTTTTTTTTAACTCTCTTCATTTTGGTTTAACAGACTCCACCTTAATACTTTATATAGGGAATCTTCCACTGCCCTTTGGCATTGAACTCTAGGCACTGCTGATCTCAACAGAATGCAATGCTGCTTTCAAGCTGCTTATCAAGACATACTATCCATGCAAATAAAGTGCAGATGATGATGTCAAATAATGGTACCTTGTACCACAGAAGTGCTTAGAGACCCAGATGGGACAGGTGAGTGGGGATCAGAAGAAAGTGCTGCCCGACCTTACTCATTGCTGATGGTATAAAGCAAAAGCATTATCTGTATAGCTTCAAATGTGTAGAAACTTTCAGGCAATCATTAAACACAGTGCATTTAGCTGGCAGTATATTTTAAGCTTCTTGAAAGGGAGACAGGATTGGATGCAAATGCACAAGCAAAGTCTCATCTGGTTACTGCTGTGGAATAGGAAAACTGGAAATGAAAGATACATTTGTGATGACCAAGACAAATTCCATGGGAGAATGCATATGTATTTAATATCTTAACAGGAATATATTTGTTTTTTGTGAGAATAAATTGCTAAAACAAATCATGAGATACTGAAACAAGCAAATGCAAGGAAGATCTCTGGATTATGCTACAATTCACTAAAAATGCTGATCAGAAGTAAACAGCATCAAACTACAATATCTCTTAATAGTCTCTGAGGGATTCCAAATAGATATTTTTATCAAGAAATGAACAGTTAATATCCCCCCCATCTTCTATCTGTTTTAAGAGGTGTTTTACTGAGAAGTCGATGTCTTTTATCTCTTTGTGTTTTGTTTGGTTTTTTATTTTTNACAGCAGACAGTATTTGATATTCAGGCTTACTCACAATAAGTGTCTTCTCTACACTTGTCAATTTCACAGATATTTACATGTTTTTCTGTCAATCTGGCCCCTCTCTGGGTGTGACAGTTATTAAGCCCCCTCCCTCCAGCTTTGCTGGCATCTCAGTTTCTGCTGGTTTCACTTCTCAGATGATTTCCCAACAGACACAAGATATGCCTGGTGTCTTTCTAACCCTGGTGTGGTTTAAACATAGTTATGCTATCTCAAAAAAATTACACCATGATCCAGGTAAGGGCGGTGCTGATGGTAGTTAGAAACCAAATGCTTCATTGTGTTATGCTTCATTCTCTTGTTTTTAAGAGCTCAATACAGCTGACCTTAAAAAAACAAACAAACAAACCAACTAGATTTAAATGTTCAGAATTGTAAATGTACTTTTCTCTCAATTGCTTTTTAAAGTCAAACTGCTTCTAACAATGACAGTAAGTCATGGAAGAAGTAGCAGCTGGTCTCAAGAAGACCTAAGGTAGTCTGGAAGTTGACATGTGAGAGCTTAAAAGATAAAATAAAGAACCAAACTAACAAAAAACACTCCAAGCCCTTAACAGCTCAACAAAAGAGGCCAGTAACAGTTCTCCAAAACCGGGAGAACTTGTAACATTTTCAGAATGACTGATCAGTTGGTCATCCCCTGTACCAGGTGCCTTCCTTTCCTCCCTCCCTTCCTCTCTCCCCAAGGCAAGTTGAGGTGAGAACTGGATGAAAAAAGCACCTGTGTAGTTATTCTTCCTTATTCTTCTGCTGCTCCTCGACCCCTTGTTTGCAGTCTTCTTCCTCTAGCACAGCAGTGACTAGACTTGAAGACCCTAAACTGACAGCTCTTTTTAGTTTCTGTCTCTTTACAGATCCACTGTCATGTTTTTGAAAAATGCTGGTAGACTATGGAGAGCTTGAAGCAAAATGTGGGCGAGCACTTCATGTGACATTGCCTTCTGAACACCACTGGATACTCTGTTTGAAAACAGGTCCAGGTCTCTGTTTATCACTCAATCATATTTCTTATGTTCAGACTGGCAAAAATATTCACTGAATCTGAAAATCCAGTTTGCAGGATTTCAGAAGAAGAAAACTGAGAGTCTTACTGAAAGATCCTGTGTCTAATAACCTCTTGCACTTTACTCAGTAGCACATTATTGATAAGACTTGTTTAAAATCTTCTTTCTTCCTCCCTGCAGCCCCTAGACCCTGTGGCACTGGAGTCAATGCTCTGGCAAGCAGGAGACCTCTGAGAGTTTCTGTCAGAAAGACCAGGATTGTTCAGAACTAGTATGCTTCAAGTAGTTTTGTTGTTGGTTTGTTTGTTTGTTTTGTAAAAATCCACTTGAATAGGTTTTGCCCTGAGGGTTTTGTTTTTATTTTTGTTAGACAAGTGAAATGAAATCTTGCTAGACTGTGAAAATTGTTGTGCTCTAATTGTACCAGGATAATGGTAGAGGCACAAAGTTCCCTCCTCTCATCCAGAACAGACCTCTGAGTACTATTACAAAGGTCTTTGACGGTGGTTCCCATGACTTTCCTGTGGCCAACCTGTGACTCCTGAGCCATGTGCAGCCTGTCATTGCAAGATCCTATGCCTAGATGATATGTCCTGAATGTTGCTGGGGTGCCCTTGGATCTGGCTGGATATTTTGCTGAGTCCCATCCTGCCACAGAGCCTAGGGTCTGAGCCACTGTTATCCTATACCCTTTCTTCTTACTTGCCCTGTACTATCCCCTTGGATTTCTGACATATAAAAGGTTTTTAATGGCTTTTGGTCACTGGAGTTTTATAAGCTGTTCTAGGGGTCACTAAGGCTGGTTGTCTAATTGGGCAGGAATGAAAAGAAATAATGTTCATATATGATACCATTATGAAGCAGTTGGTGTCTACATAAAGGGTTATGCTGATAATTAATCAGTAGTCACATCTGTATCTGGCATAGCTCTATTTTTATAACAAAGTCTTCCCTGGGACTGTAGAAGAGCTCTGAGAAACTGTTTTAACAGATGAAAGAGCTGAAAAATTCCCAAATGGCACCTAAATAATAGGCTGCAGCAGCAGAGAGGGGGACGGAAGGCTTCTCCACTCATGTTTGAGGCTAAATGTTCACCATATCAGCTTTGCAGCATCAGTAAAGTGATGTGAATCTGTTTCTCTGACCTTTTTCAATGCAGTATTTTGCTTTCTGTATCTGAAGTCATTCCTGGCTCACCTTCTGAGGACCTTTCTAGCTCAATCTACAAAGACTTTTGCAACTCACTGTTCCTCAGTGAAAAGCTATTTGGAAAGGCAATGAATCGTGAAGTGGTCTGATAAATAGCTGGCAGAGGAAAGATGCTCCAGTGCCTGGCACACTAGCCTGGGATTTGGATGATCAGTTTGACTTTTTTTTCCCCCTCTGCAACAAACTTCCTAAAGAAGCTTTGGCATGTTATTTAGCCTCACTTTGGAGTTCATGAAAATGTTGTAGATATGGCCTCTGAGGTGACTGGTGAATCATAACGAGAAGGTATCATGAGAAAAATCTCTTTTTATTAAATTTAGAAAATGGCAAATTATAAAACAAAGAGGTAAGACAAACAGGAAGATGTTAAAACAGTATGTTCTGGGTGCTCAGGTCCCTAGGGTCCAAAAAGCATCCCTCCCAATTCAAAACCGGCGCTTTTAGAGGCTTCTAAAGTCCCACCCCACCTATGTAACAGAAAGGGCATTCCCCTCCCCCTGGTTGGCTGTGCTGTGCCGGGAGGTGGGGCCCTGCTCAAGATGGCAGCCTGCATGGCTGGCCACGTGGTGGGGGCTTTGCCTTACCCATATTGATTTTACAATGCCTTATTCCCGTCCACATAATCCCTGGTGCAGGCTCCAGATGGGATCTGGTACCTTACAACTCCGCGAGACGCCTATAGATAAGACAAAACCCCAAAACCATAAATTCTTAGATATGTAACCCTTGCTCAATTATTTAAATTATTTTACTTTTAATAAACCCACTGGTTTATTTCTCATAGTATCAGAAGAAAAAGTGGAGCCTGCTTTATTGTTTTTTCTTCTACTTTTTTTGTTAAATACACTGCTGAGTTCAGTTGCTTTCATACCATTTCCTGAAATATATTAAAACAGGTTCAGCTTTTATGGGAGAAGTCCTTCTCTTGTACTTCTGTTTTGACACCCAGAGGATGCAGCTGTAGAGTGCTTCAAGATCTAGAAAAGTCCTTTGAACATCTTCCCTACTGCTACATTTGTGTTAGCTTTGCATGGCAAGGTTTCACCAAGGACATGATCTTTGCAGAGTGATGGAACAGACCAATTATTTCTATTTATTAATCTCCAATATCTTCAAAGAGCATTTGAATCTATGGAAAATGATAATAATAAAGAAATGATCCTTGACAACTGACTCATTTTAGTGCTATAGATTGTGAATGGTACAATCTGATATCATTCATGACAGCGTGAAGAGGTCAGTTGTTGACAGAGGTTTTGGTTTACTACATGTAAAGGCTGAAGTACTGTTTGTCTTCCTGCTGATTCTTTGCTTTAATTTTCTTTGCAATTTCAATGTCATTTTACTTGTCCTGGTTTCATTTCATGATCCAGAAAGGCATTTGCTATTAGCACAGGTAAGAGGATATTTCATAGCACTTATCTGCTGAAAGTCACCCTGAGCAAACACACACCTGAAAGCAAACATGCCTTCGGACAGCATTTAGCATAGGCAGCTGGATTCCCATGGGGTGAAGAGCAGAGTCATGCAACCCACAGCAGTGTACAAAATAAGGGATCTCCGTTCTTCTCAGTTTCTGAAGAGAATCTCCTTAATTTCTTTGCTTCCCAAGAAGCAAACACTTCTTCCAGGAGACACTTCTCAGCAGAACTGAGAGCTTTGTAGCAGCATCCGACAAACAGTCATTTGTTGAAGTTCTGAGATCCCTCTGTCTTGACCTGTTCCTGCTGGCTTCAGGAAGACTGACAGAGGAGTCATCATGTTGATGTTACTCTTCTTCCTCTTTAGCTGAACATGTCTACTGCACTACTGAAACACAGTAAAACTTGAGAAGAACTGGCCAGATTACCTGGAGGCAGGCAGTCTGTTTGTACAAACTGTCTTGTGGCATAATGTGGTAGAAACCTGTACGATGTGTTCATTAAAAAAGACGCTGGGAACATAAGAATCCAGCAGAGTAGGCTGTGCATAGACATCTTCTAGCTGAGCTCGTGGAAGAGATTACTTACCTTGATACTCAGGCTTTGGTGCAAGCTTTTGCTCTTGCTTCTTCAGGAACAAACCGGCTGGCTGTTATGTGAGCTAATTCACATGGCTTGGCTTGGAACACGATGAGCGTGCTTGGACAGATTTCTCCACTTACAGACTGGCAGGAACAGTAAAATCCAGAGAGAGGGAAGGGTATATGGTGATTGCCCCCCTTTTTTTCTGACATATCTGAGTCTGGATGAAAATAACTATTTGAGGCTAATTAACTTCAGTCTGTGTCTTTTAACATAGTACTGCTGGTAGAGTACAACTTAAGACATGAACAGCAGTGGACCATTTCTGTTGCTCCTGTGTGTGGGCACACTAAGCCACAAGTTATCCTTGCCCTGTCTCAGCCTCACATTCACTTGTCTCTGGCCCTGACAGGCAGACAGTTCTTCATTCCTGTCCTTGCCAGAAGGTGGCCCTCAGGAAAGACAACTGTACAGTGGTGCTTTACAGCCATAAGTCAGGCTGATCACAGACCTGACACTCAGACCACACAAAAGTAAAGGGTTCACAGCAGAACTGCTCAGTGCTTTCTTGGTGATGCTAACAGGTTATCCCCTTATAGTCCTGCGAGATTTTAGCACCAACAACACTAATGTTGCAGATGATAAACCTCACATCCTAAACAAGAATTGGTCACCCTCTCCGTATGGATACCACTGGCCTGCTCTGGGCTTGATGCTCAATCTTTCAGTGTGGAAGACAGAGCATTGAAGGATCCTGGATGTTTGTTTCATTAAGGCAGTGGTCTCAGGCTTTCTTGAAAAAAACCATTTGCTATCTAGGAAATTAAATCCTTGTTAATAGGTGCTAAAATAACTTTTTGGTTTAGGTGCTGCAGCTTCATGTTGCTAATATAACTCAGGCTAGTTTTCCTCCACCTTTTTGAGCTCCCAACAAACTCCGCTTCTAGGGTGGATAATAAACACATTGATGGCTTTAACTTCTGAGTGGGTAAACTGCTCACCTGTGAAATTCATTCACCACTGATCACTGAAGCATGATAACTTGGAATATAATTATGAGTTAAAAAATGAGACTAAACCAGCTAGCTTGTAGCTTACCCAGCTTAATTAAACCAAAGCCATAATTAAATGTATATTCCTTTTCTGAGAAGCTCTCAAAAAGCTGTCTTGCTGAGACACGATTTTTAGCACTTTACTTGTCTAATGAAGATGGCCATTTTCATGAAAGCATTCAGAGAAATAGATTAATACCTAATAGCATCAAAACACTTGAAATCTGGTTCAGATGTCAGTCTTCTTATCTGCCTGAGCCTTTTCAAGTAGTAGCTTGCCTTATTCCTTCTGCCTCCCCTAAAAAGAGATACTGTTTACTCAAAATCAGCTCTTTTCTTTGATATAAATACTAAAGAGCACTCTCTCTTCAAAGCATTATAGACATTCTTTTAGAGATTGACGGCTCTTATTACCTATTACTTTAGGCTTAAATGGTATTGAATTAAAATAATTTCTTAATGATAATCTCAAAGGACTTAATGGTTTTTAAATTGGTTTTTGGCAAATATGAGACTAGGCAAGGATGCAAGTCTGGATCTTATCCAAAGGCCATTTAAATCAATGAAGTCATCAGGTTCTATTAATGCATCATGCCACAGTATGACAATTAACATTTAGTGGAATGTTTGCAGAATATTACAAAGTCTATAAAATATGGATTAAATGTACCTAGCCAGTTTCCTGACAAATAGAAGATGAAAACTTTTTATTTCTTTTAGATTGACTCCACTGATCTAACTTGCAAGCTGTAGAAAATGCCAATTTTCAAGTAGTAATATTTGTTATGGCAGGTCATCCAACAATTCTCTTCAAAATGGACTTTTCTGTATGGATGGGTTTTGTCAGATAAATGCTGGAAGCTGTAAAGAACTTCAGTGACTAACATCCTGCTCTCCTCTATATGAGTGGAAGATAGTATGTACCTTCCTATTCATACTGTTATCCATCCCTGAGCAGTCTGTAAACTGTTGCACTTGGTCAAGAAGTTTTCTTATTGAATTTTCTGAGGTTTGTCATTTGTCATTACTTTATATTTCTTTTCACATTTCTCAATTTTACAAATTCAAAGGAATTTTGCAATTCAAATTAAGAAGATGCCTTCATATGCCTAGGGCTCAAATCCAAATGTTGTCTCAAATGCCAGGAGCTGGTATTATGTGGTCTTGGTTTCTCCTGCATATATATGACTGTTGGGTGAAAAGGTAAGTGTTTTACTTGTATGAAGCTGAAGATGTTTTAGATAACCTCAAAAGAAAATGAAAGCAACCAAATCAGCTCCTCAGGTCTCATGTCCTTTGTGTTTAAGTTCTGAATTAATGAAAAAATTCAACACATTGCTGGAAAAACAATCGTAAAGGTAGTTTAATGACAGAATAGGAAGACATCAGGGAGGACAGAAAGATTTGAGTTGCTGTGGAGAAGGGAGTTCCTCTCAAAGAAGATAGTCTTGAGCTCAGTAGTTTTATAGGTAAATTTAGATCAATGCTCTTCTCTTTTCCACTATGCGTCAGGCACTCCTTGATACAGAAAACAGTAATTTTGCACAGGCAACATGCGATTTCAGAAAATGATGATGTTTATGTGGAGGGTGAGATTTGCTGATTCTCTTCTCCTTAGTGCTCTGAAGCAGTCATTTTGTTTTGAAAACATGAGGACCTTGTTCCAGAAGAGAGTAACTGCCTTCTGAGCAAAGTGATAACTAGAGATAACAAAGGTGTATTGCAGAATCTGAGCAGGAAATAGCTCAGTATACCATGCTTGNCCTACCCTCAAGCTGTAGAGTCTTCAGGACTTACTTTTGGTTCCTTTGATTTGGAAAAAAACACACACTGTGAAATGCCAGTCACAGGTGGCAGGAGATGCAGTTTGTCTGTTTGGCTGTTCCTGAAATGTATTCTTCTATAAGCAAAGCCAGTGCTTCTGTTGGAGCCAGAGAAGGAGGGAGGACTGTCACCCAGAAAGGCTGCATGTAGCCTAATTCCCCACAGGCAGCGTGAAGGAGAGTGTTTTGGAAAGATTCCTTCTTTATCTTTCTTTCCCACTCTGTTTTTTCAGGACAAGTTAATTATATTTGCATATACAGTCACTGTTTACTCCTGTGACAGGACCATGGGGAATGATGGTTTGGATGGAAAGTATGATTTGTGGGGGAAGGAGGGTGGAATAATTGGGCAAAGCTGAGGTTCCCTTTTCCCTTGCTCCCTGGTGCTATATTGAAGCTTGCTGTTGAGTGCCCCAGTGTTCTCTGTAACTTCTCACAGAGATTTCTTGGCTTCTTCAACACTAACTTTGTTCATGCTTTGTTAATACTCATGGTTATTGCCATTTTTCAGCCTTTCTCTACTTTCGCTCAGGAAATAACATTCTGTCTACTGAAGATTCCCATTGCTGGATCAATAGAAGAAGTTTATTCTTAATTTCCTTTATAATAGCTATTGTATAGTGCTGCAAAATGGCTGTTGTAGCCAGCTGTAATTCGTCAGTGGATGAGCAATCCTGCAGTCTGAAAAGCATCCAAAGATCTTATGGGATAAAAAGCGGTATAATCGTTACTGGTAGCTCAATTGGTCCTTTGACATCTCCTATAAGTATTAGTTGAGAATTGGAGGGTTATCTGGGCTCAAATGTTGCTCCAATCAATTATCTGTGCATTTTCCCCATCCTATCTGATGATTGCTTCTGTTGCTAACCACTGGTATCCCACGGTGTCCCTTGATTGAAATTCAGTCTACAGAATTTTGTATCTAATTCCCTGCTGCTTCCCAGTCATCTAATGCCCCTGTACAGAACTGGGCCCTTGAGTTTAGGATTGCTGGTTTCCTTTCTTTCTCAAACAGCTGCCATATTATTTCAGTTGTTTCTGGACATTGAGCAAGCTGGCCTTCAACAAGCGGGCTGACAAGATTTGATGTGTAAGGTTATGTGCCTGATGACAGAGAAACTGTTGAAGCAATCTAATAATTCAGTTCTGAGGATACCAGCTTCTGCCTTCTGTCCCTGAAATAGGAGACCTTCTCAGGATCTTGGGCTACAGATCAGTGTTTTGTAGTTAAGAATACTTGGATCAAATAACAGGGAAAAAACCACAACACTTTCACTGTTGCATGGCTTTGTGAAACCAAATATGTGCTACATTTTCTATTAGCAAGATGCATTGAGCTGGCACCTATAATGGTTCTGTCTTCTGAAAGGGTTTGGCAGTGTGAGAGACAGTAATCACATCTTGAGCAGAGAATGATGCCTGTGTCACTGTGAAAGGCAGGTGGAAGTGTAACCAGGTTGTAACACTGGCGCTTGATACCTGACTTCTAATGGTTGAAACAGCTGCTCATGTTTTGGGTAGTGACAGTAGCTGGGCCCTGTGATTTTAGTATTTTTAAATACCATCTCAAAATTGCGTATCCCCCAGTGGAACCCAATGTGGTGCTCTTGAGCAACCTAGCTAACAGAAAGTGGGATCTGGGAACACAGGTAGCTAGCAATGATGAAGTTCCAAGAAAAAGTGTAAAGGAATGTATTATTTTGATTCATGTTTTGTGATGCATGTGAAATTCACTTTTACTTAGGAAAAAGGCAAGTGTCACGTTGTGAGGAGTTGTAAGCAAAGAGTGAAACCACAATTTGGAAGCCTGAGTGAGGCGTGTTCTCCACAGTCATTAAAAACCCTGAATTTGTCTAGTACATTCATGTGATAATGAACAAAGAAGTCCCCAGTCTTTAAATGAACTACTGCATGGAAAGCACTTTTATAAAGCAATTTTCTTATTGCACCTGCATTACCATAAAACCTTTTGGCATAGCCTTTTTATAACTCCCGTCTACATATGCATCTCATGCAAACTATTTGCTTTTGAGTATGATAGTGAGGTCTATTGAAAACATTAAATAATAAATTATGCAACTTTCTCATTCCCTTTCAGCTGAAATGCTTAATAGACAAAATTCAAACACAGGTTTAATTCACCTATAAAGTACTTGGGCACCTGAATTGCAGTTTTAATCTGCAGCAGCTGAGTTATATCCTACTCTTACAATATATTTGGGGAGGAAAGCCTGGACAGGTGGAATCTACCTATTTTATAGATTGTGGGACAACTTATGCAGACAGATAACAGCCTGTTCCTACTAGGTGGGGAGAATTTATTTGTAGGGTTCAGGATCTTTCTCCTCCTGTCACTGGTGGGTTATTAGCTTGTTCTTTCCCCTGCAGAGCTGATCTATTTGGGTTCAATCTTGAGCTGTCTACAAGTGCTGCCTTCTGGAGAAATGGGCTTGCAGTGTGAGAGGAGGGTTGTGCCTGGCCTGGGAGAATACTCAAGTGAGTTAGTTTGCTTTTTTTCCCTGCTGTTGGCTAACATATGAAAATTGATGACTGAATGTGTGTCAATTTATATAAGCGTGAAGACTCTCATGGTCTGATATTTCTAAGGCTTGAACCTACAAACCTTTCCCTGAATACACAAAAGGGTACTCAACTGGAATGTAAGCTGGCAGCTCAGTAGCTATCTTATCTGCCCAAAATGTTAGATGTTCTGATCTAAGTGCTCCTGAACTGAGTGTCAGTTAAACATATTGTTCATCTTACTGGGTCAATAGCAGTATTTCTTTTTTCCTTGGGGCAAGGAAGTTTGCTGTGTGGTAAAATTCCCATATCAGACACCATGAGTTTTCCAGGCAACCAGATGTCTCCCTTGACCTCCATTTCCTGTGCTGACCACTTGCTCTTTGACAGATAGAAATCAGAAGCTTGAGATGTGACCATTTATGAGGTACTTTTGCCTATGAGTTGTTCTCCAGCCCCTCCAAACTCCAGAGGAAAAGGTCTAGGGTTGGCAATCAGAAAGGGCTTCTCTCTCTGTAAATATCAATAGATCACGAAGGTCATTATGTCTGTTAGCATCTCAAAACAAGTTGGGGGAACACTCCTTTGAACAGATTTCTGTAGTTGGTATAGAAAAAACCTCCATGTTTGGATTCCGGCCATGCAGGGAACAGAAACTCAAATGGATTAAGATCAGAGAAAAAAAATCTCTTTTGATAGCATGTTAACCATTTTTCATTAATACCTTAATCCCTCAAAAGCCACTTGAGATTGTCAGATGAAAGTCTATATGGAAAAAAGGTATTAATACACATTCTGTAGTGTGTAGGAGTGTAACACTGTTAAATCTTACTCTGAAAAACGGCTCTATTGAAACCTCTGCATTTTGCAATGTCTGCTGGTGGAATGGGAGATGCAGCATCTAGATCTGTTATTCTGTGTAGTATTTGCCTTCACTTACCTCATATTTAGTTAAGAAGAGCTAGATCATTACCAGCTGCTTTCAAAATTAAATTTACATCAAACTGGGCTGAGCGATTTTGATAAGACAAATTACAACTTATCCTTAGGAAAAGTGAACAAGATGTTAACTGGGAAATATAAAATTGGAAATAAATAAAATAATTGTCTCTAATGGACCAACTTTAAATGGGTGCCTTTTATGGTCTTTGAGAAGCATTTTCCACTGAAAATTATTTGTTTTTACTCCTCACAGAAGCTAAAGGAATAACTAATATGCTTTGATAAAGGTTATATCCTATTAAGGAGTCAACTTTGCAGTAAAGGCAAAGAAGAATAAAAAATGTTGCAAAGACAAGGTAAAGCTATTAGCAAATCTCCATCCCAAAGTTGTTTCCTACTTGTTGTAAACTATTTCTATCAAGGGAGCAATTTCCTGTGTGCTGCCATTAGTGGATAATATTTTCCTTCAAATAATGGGCTATGGATGGTGACTAACCACAAATGGTAATATTCTCTCTCTTAAAAGCCTTCACATCACACTTTAATGTTCTGCCATGGTGCATTAAAACATAAAGTAGACTATTTCCAATGTGAAAACTCATTTGTTTAGAAAAATCACTCTCCCTCTCTCATTACCCATCTCAAAACAGCTGAATGAGAGTTGAGGTTCCCATAAAGTTTCAGTTGTCCTGGAGTTTGAATGTCCATTCCATAGCTAAACCTTGGAAGCATATTTTACATGCAGCTTAAGAAAAAGACAATAAAATCTGATGAACAAGGCAACAGAATCTGTGCCTGTGCTGTGAGATTTGTTACTGCTCACATCACTGGGCTGTGCAGACACTCCCACACACAGGATAGACTGGGCTAGGATTAACCAGGTGCAGTGTAACAGCGTTCTGTTATCCATCTCCGACAAATTACAGGCTGCTAGCTGGAATTGCCACTTGCAATAGTAGTCATTTAGTAGTAAACTGGGCTTATTTTTTACCCCTAAAAGCCTCAAACAAGGGCATGTTTATGTAAGTATGTTGAAATGTTAAATGCTTTGAGTACAAATAAGGAAATGTAAACCTTCTAGCCTTTCATTTCCTATCAAACATTTACTGCATTGCAGGTCTCTCCAGCTCAGTAACAACGTCAGTGTAGCATACCTCATACACACCATGCTTTATAGTGTCATGGTAATGTATTATGTGAGGCCTTCTTTAAACCTGTATTCTGCTTTTACAGAACTGATTTTGATTAAAGAGAATACAGAAACTTTTTTTCTTTTTTATGTGTGTGGGTTTTTTTTTTTTTTTTTTAATGTTTTCAAGTGTGACAATTTACGAGGGAAAGTAAATGCTTTATGCTTGTGTGCTATTGCAGAACTCATTGCTTTGGAGGAAATGTCCCTACTCACAACTGAGCTTGTTTGGTGGAACAAGCACAGTCAAAATTACTGAACTCACTGCTTTAGTTTTAAATGTTTCCATTTTCAGATAGTTTGATTTTTATTTTTTGAAAAGTGAAACTGCAAAACCAAGGCTTCCTTTTTGGACTACAATGCCACAACACTTTCTTTTCTAGAATTGTCTTAAAGGAAATTAATCTCATGTCCTACCATTAGGGCATGTATTAGGGGATCATTTTACTCACAATCAAGAAAAAATCACCTTCACAGCTGTAGGAGGTAGGTAGTGAGACTACCAAATCTAAAAGGCATTTACAAGTAAGTTTAAAGAGAAAATGTAACCAGAATGTGAGAGAAAATGCAGTTAATTTTTTAAAAGCAGTGTAAGTTATTGGTTTAATGGATTATCAGAAAGCTGCATCTTTGTTAACATTCTGCTCCTATGTTCCTTGCTCATTGCAGAACAGATTGGAGAAGTTTCATACTGAACCTCTGAACTTCATAATTAAACATCTTGGTCAGTAGTTACCAAGATGTTGGTTCATGAATCACCTTAAAAAGAAAATTACGATGCCAATTCCATTTTACCACTTCCTTGTTTGCTTCTTTTATGTCCCAATAAGCTAAATATTTTCTAGAATATGTAGTAAAATAATGCCAAGGGAAATCTAAAATGTTCAATTAGTGTATTTTAAAAATATGTCATGTTTTTCAGTCAAGATATCAAAAAGGAACACAGTGAAACAGTAATTTTTTTCTCTTCTATTACTCATTTTACAAGAAACAATAAGGCCATTAACAGTCTTGACCCATTTTTGGTTTGCTACTGAAACACCTTCAGTGATCTGACTTTTGTACTTGTCTAATTTAAGTGTGTAGTTCCCACTTGTCGTGTTTGCATCCCTTCCAAGTGTGTAAGGCAAAGTCTATAGTTCCAATATTACAGCGCACATCCCTAGTAAAATACAAATTTTTTAGCCATAGCTCTTGAAATAGCTGAAAGACTGTTTTAAAGCATGTGATATTGTGAGACAGAAGATGAGCAAAGCCAAGGGAATTCAGAGGATGTGACACTGGGTGTGACACAGCCTCAGTTTCTCCTCTTGTATCAGCACTTGGGATGTCTTTCAAGTACATGGAGACTAAACACATGCAAAGGGCTCTTTCTTTTGTGAGGCAGCACAAACCCTAGCTAATAAAGTTAACTAATTATCTACCAAGGAGCTAATGCAACTTTTTGAGGTGTTGACTCAGTCTCCTAACAGTATGTCTGCCTGGACCAAGCACTGCATGGGCTATTGCACAGGGAGAGCAGCAGCCAGACTGGGTTATGGCAGCAGAGGTGCAGTGACACTGACTAGCAAATGAAGCATTTACTCAGCCCACTGGAGAGTTCAGGTTCTGCTTGCTTCTGCTGAGCTGAGGCATGAGACAGAGTGTGGCGTTGTACACTGACCTGTTTGAGACAGTAAATGAGACCAGTGTTTTGTTCTAGTCTTGAACATCTGACCAGGAGATCTCCTATGTTACCCTCTCTAACTTATCGGCAGGATGGTTTAAAAGATGCTACTGCTGGTGGTTTGCTTCTCTGAATACCGAAGGCGTCATGTAGGTTATAAAATTATGCCAGATATTTCCAACAGCTAATGTAGCAACATGGTTTTTTTAGGTCCTTTGACATCAAAGTCTTGTTCCTTTTTGCTGTAAACTAGATTTTTAACACTTTCATGCCTGTTTGATTCAATTTAGGGGTGTGGACTCAGGTAAGCAGAGGTGGGCTATTTTTTGATTTGTGACACCTGCAGCTGTCTTTGGAGTGTCTTGGGTACTGGTGTGTGGGAGATTTTGCTTCTCGGCAGAATTGAATTTGCTTTATTAGGGCTACCTGTAACACTACAGTAGGCTCAGAACAAATGCAGAAAGCTGCCTTATAGGGGTGTGTGGAAAATTTTTTAGCAGCTGTATTTCTAAAGGGATCATTCACTATGTCCTTTACTTCTCACAAGCTGCTGCCTTTTGCATGCAGTGCTGGCTTTGCTAGCTTCCCGTTTCACTGTCCTCTGTCTATAGCGACATGACACTAGTTCTTTTGGTCATGTCTTGTAACCCCTTGAGTGATAACTACAAATAACAAAATTCCTTCCTCATACCACATATCACAAGCAAAATTCTCTGTTCCTCCTATATGCCCCTCCAGCACCTTTACTGCAGGCAGAATAAATTGAGCCTTCGCTATATTTAAAAAAGGTGGATGGCCAGGAGATGAAGTCTGAGAAAAAAGTGTTTTACCTTTCAAATAAATGATTCTAGGATTAAAATGTGGAATAGTTCATTTTGGCCCTGGTTTCAATCATTTCTGTTTTTCAGGTACCCTTCCTAGCTCTTAAAAGTGTAAATCTTAGAGTTTTTATATGTCTGTAAATCAAAAACTGCAGAACACATTTTAACCTCTTAAAAAAAAAAAAACAATCCACATCTGGACTAAGGACTTTGTATGCCAAGCTACAGCACCATGCACATACGGAGATGAGTTAAAAATCTTTGAAAAAGGAAGGAGGTTTATAATGGGAATGTTTTTAGAAGTGAAAGTGTGAGAGGGCACCACTACAATGAATGTAGAGAACTGAGATAAAATGAGATCTTATGATGCTTTCACACAGTTTGGCATGAAGCAGTTTTGCATCTGAGTTCAGCTGATTCTGTCCAGGAGAGGTTATTAAAGGTGTATTTTTCAAATGCATGTTTTACCACGTCCTTCTTTTTTTTTT